>JAPMOQ010034961.1:854368-893589 GCA_026543055.1 Argiope trifasciata | reverse complement strand
ATCAGTGTCATACGATATTGTACAATATCTGTGTGCTACTATTCAGGTAGCACAATCTGTTGCACTATAGTGTACAATATTGTATGCAATTTTATATTAAACAATAATAAACAAGATTGCGAATAGTGATCAATGTCATACAATATCTGTGTGCTACTATTCTGCTGCGCTATAGTGTACAATATTGTGCAACATTATACAACATTAAACAATATTCCTAAATATTAAAGAATATTGATGAGTTCATACGATATTGCACAATATCTGTGTGCTACTATTTAGTTAGCATAGTCTGTTGCACTGTATTGTACCATATTGTATGAGATTTTATATTAAACAATATTACTCAGTATTAAACAAGACTGCGAATATTGATCAATGTCATACAATGTTGTACAATATCTGTGTGCGACTATTCAAGATGCATTATATTGTACAATATTGTTCGACATTAAACGATATTCCTCAATATTAACAATATTGAGAATATTGATCAGTGTTCATACGATATTGTATAATATCTGCGTGCTACTATTCAGGTAGCACAGTCTTTTGCACTATATTGTACCATGTTGTATGCGATTTTATATTAAACAATATTACACAATCTATACTTATAATAAAGCTCAATGTGTGTGTGTGTGTGTTGGCGCTCTACAGGCCAGACCGTTGGACCTACAGCTACCAAATTTGATACATGTATACCTTGGAGGTCCGGAATGTGCACCTCGGAGCCCTTTTTTCGAATTTTTAATTAGAATTAGAATTAATTAAAATTTAAGCTAAATTTTGACGTTTTTCCGCTATAACTTCCAAAAATATTATCGCACAAGCATGATTTTTATATCAATTTAAAGATTAAAAAATTAGCTTTCTAACGGTATCAGTGTTTTTAATTTATAATGTAAGCTTCTGTTTTTAACGAATTTTTAAAGAAATATTTTAACCATATTTTTATCACGTGACTGGATGAAATAAAAGAAAACAATGACGGAAGATCAAATAAAAAAAAACTATCATCGCAAAATAAATCTAAAGAAATGCAACTTTCAGCACGTGACTGGATAAAATAAAACAAATGTGATATTTTCTTTAAAAAATAAATGCAAAGCAAAGGTTTCTACAATCTTTTGCAATATCTATATCATTAACTTAATAAATCTTCTTTATTTACGGTAAACCTGATTGAATTTAGACAGGATATGCATTGAAATCCCGACTTAATGGCATATTTATGTAATCGTTTGCAATATCTGTATCATTAATTCAATACTTTTTTTCCCTTTCTCGCTTTCTTTAAAAAAACATATTTAATATTTTGGCAACATCATCGAATTTTTTTTTTAATATTTCGGAAGCATAACCGATGGTTAAAACTGACTGATTTATAAAATTAAAGAATATTATTAGGAAAAGATGTACTTTTAGAACTTTCCGTCCATCATCTTAAAGAAAATAAAGAAAATATTAATTTAAGGCCAATACATGCCCGGAATTACTTCAAGGCTAATGAATATATGATTTAACTGAAAATTTTAGAACGAATTACTCATGGCGAACCAGCTGGTCGCCAAAGGCGGCTAGTATTAAATAATAAACAATATTACACAATATACACACAATGCGAATATTGATCAATGTCATACGATGTTGTACAGTATTTGGATTCAAGTTCTGCAAAATATAATAGTCAATCAGCAAGAGATAAATTCTCCTTTCTTCTTGTAAATCCTCACATTAAAGTCTCCTGGATCAAGGCCCATGTAGGCTATGAGGGGAATGAAGACAAGCTAGCCGAAATAGCGGCTAGTGCTAATCAAGATCGGAATACAATGAAGCTTCCAAGATGTCATCTGAAGAACGTCCACCAAAACAGAGATGATGTCAAGATGGCAAAACGAATGGGAAGAAGGCGAAACAGGTTGGTGGACATTCAAAATAATACCAAAAGTTCTCTCTACCCGACCCACTGGAACAGAGCGGATGTTCTTTTTTTCACTGGACACTGCCCCTTCCTGCACAGATTCTATCTGTCCATCTCTCCTTGCTGTAGCTGTGAGGAGATAGGATCCCCAATTCACTATGCCTTCGAATTCTAACTGACTCTCTCGTGGCACATGAGAAAGCGAGAACCAAGTCTCGACGAAGAATGGCGCAGGAGAGTTGCTTCGAATACCCTTCCACACGGCAAGATCCACTTCCAAAGTGAACCATATTCACAAATACCGAGACCTCTTCAGGGATACACGATAGCTGAGACCAAAATGCCACTTGTTAAAATCAAATAAATTATTCATTCAAAAGTGCTGTTCTCAAAAAGGAAAACAAAACACAAAACCCAGACAGACTGTTGTTCTTCTTGCATAGAGCCGACCAGCCCTCCACCACTGAACACAGCAGTATCGACAGGATTTGTTGTGGTCGACTGCTGTGACAGTTAATATTCTGTATTTTTTTCTTTCATTTATGTAACGCTTTCTTTACCTTTCTTCCATCCTGTGCTCATCCAGCTGTTTAGATAACCGCTCAACCG
Source organism: Argiope trifasciata (assembly GCA_026543055.1). Taxonomy (NCBI): domain Eukaryota; kingdom Metazoa; phylum Arthropoda; class Arachnida; order Araneae; family Araneidae; genus Argiope; species Argiope trifasciata. The sequence continues at coordinate 891,056 of JAPMOQ010034961.1, read as the reverse complement.
TTCGCCGTTCAAGTAATTCTTTCGGATGGGTCACGGGGGATTAACGGATGTGCGTAATACTGAAAATTGTACATAACCTTACATATGTGTTTCTAACGATGTTCTTCAGGTTACTAATATCTCGAAAGTGCTGCCCATTCTAAAATATTTTATAACTTTTATAACAGATTTTTGGCGATATCCCGTTTAGCTTTGGTTGCATTTTTATTGGCGACTTTATCGCTTTCACTGGCATCATGGAAAAGAACCAAATTTACATGAATTTTTCAAAATACTGTTGTTTATTATGATCGTTTAAAAATCTTCCATATTGGAACTTGACGGAACCAATTGAAAACATATTTATTTTTCTTCAAAATCCGGATATTAACTGGTTTGATTTAGTCGAATATTTTTAGTTAACACTTCGAAGTAATATTAAAAAAATGAAATTTTTGCACCATAAATTTATTTTTATAACATTTTTCTTTCAGGCTTAGATCCAGCCGGTCCGTATTTCCAAGATGCTGATCGGGAAGTCCGACTGGATAGGACAGATGCCCTTTTTGTGGATGTCATACACACGGATGGGGCAGAACATGTCTTAGGAGGTACGAAATATGATATTTAAATTCGAGTATTTTTAAATGTATGTGTGGCAAAAGCGATATAGAACTCTCGTAGAATATGTTGGCTAGTCTTTCTTTCCTATTTGTTTGGTGTCCACTCCATTTGAACACAAGAGCAATCTGCAATGGCAAGCTACCATTTTCAGTTCTCAACAATTTTTCAATGGTCTCGACTGTGTTTAAGATGCAAAATATTATTACGGACCTGTCATTTTGCTTTCCCGCACTAATAACGCCATCGTGAGAAAGATTGCTTTATCTGTATTGAATGGTATTCTGTATTGAATACCATACCTGACATCTGTATTGAATGGTGCCCGGGTGTCACACAAGAGATCCAAGTGCTTGGCGACCAACTTGGCGTTATTGAGATCAGTTATCAAAATATGAATACAAAAGGATTTGTACCCACCACCTACTTTGCAGCAAACTGATAATTATTTATTAGCTTTGCTAAGTATCCATGTGTATTTTTACAAAAATAGCACAATTATTACAAACGAGGAAATATATATATATTTTTAAATCTCTTTTTATTTATGACATACTAGCTATTACCCGTGACTCTATTCGCGTGGAAATTTTGATGTATAGGTACAAAAATCTATGAAATAATAACAAATGAAAAAAAAATGAAACCTAACCTAAAAACGATACATTTAAAAATATGAGCATATACAAAAAATGCATACCATAAATGCAATTTGATAACAAAAACGCACAACTAACTTAAAAACTATTTATATTGTATACCCAAAATAAAACAAAACAGCAAATCAAGTCCGTGTTTCTCTAAAATCAGGTCACATCCATTTTATTTATTGATCGAAATTGAGACAGCTACAACAGTATTATAAGCATCATTTTTAAACTTTTCGCTTAAATGAAAACACGGTTTTCATCACGCCCAAACAACAACATCTGGAAACTTATTCTTCTTTGGCGAGATTTGGCCTCATCTTTTTTGGCGCTAAAGTTAGTTTTTAATGAATAAAAAATGAACCGGAATAAAAAGTGGAATATGTTCTATTCCTGACTCTAATCTATCTTTGCGCTAAATTTCATCCCATTCCGTTGAGCCATTCTGGTGTGATGTAGTAACAAACATCCATCCATCCAAACATTCACATTTATATATTAGTATAAAGTATGAACCAAATTCATAAGATAAGAGCCAATGTGCTGACCATCCATTTACACAAATTTCGGAATTCTTCGATATTCTAATGATAAAGTGATATTCGAAAAATTTATAAGCTTACTGGCTGCTACTCGGCGCGTTGCTGCCGCAGAAGAAATAATCTTGGAAACATCGTTTGGAATTTGAAACAGTTATCAAGTCTAATTAAGAATGATATTTTTTTCCTGTCGGCAATGCATACATTCATCGAAATGGAAGGAGGGAGAAACACAAATAGCATTGATTCTATTCCTATTACTCTACTCTACTGACAAATATTCATTTTTATGTATCAGATTTGCGCATCCTTTTAGAATCGTAAAGCTTGGTATTAACCTGTTATTGGCGCCAGTTTTACCAATGCCTGGAGCAGATGTAAAATTATCTCGCCTGCATATTAGACATACTTATATTACCCACAAGTTCCTATTTTTCGGAGAAAGGGCGCCTATATTTTCTTCATGACGCACCGAATTGGCAGTGAGTCATATTTTGATTGAATGCCCAGCTTTTGAATCCCATCACCACCATTTCTTTCACTCATCAAATTGTAACTCTCCCAGAATTGCTGAGATCATCCAAACATCTTTATATTTTAAATTGCTATACACATTTTACGATTAACTTAAATTAAACAATTTCCACCTTTTTTTATTTCAAAGATGTCCTTTTTTTGTCTTCGTCTGTCTCAGCTTTTTTACATTAATTTTTACATAAAAATATAGTTTTATACGAAGCCTCAAACATTAACAATGTTTTACTTGTTGCCAAGAATGGCCCTTGTGCCAAAAAACCTAAATTAACCAACCAACTAACCGTAAAGCTTGGTGTTCTTTCAAAATGGTAATGAAAGAAACTATTGATCGTATCTCACGATTCATTTCATATTCGTTCGGAATTCTGAAGTTTAATTTTAGAAAATGTGATTAAAATATTTTCTTTTCAAATGGATTAAACATAGAAATGATATTTATACCATAAAATCTATAATGTAGTTGAAAATTTTTTTTTCAAAAAAACTAAGATGGTGCAAAATTATTTGTACTATAATATTTTCGGAAATTATTGGGGGAAAAAAACGCTATCATTTTATTAAATGTTTTGTTGAAACCTTGAATTCCAAACCTTTAGGATTGGTTGACCTTCAAACTTTCTCGCACACTCTCCAATAAAACTATCACCTGAGAGAAAGACTTGTATTGCATTTACGTACAATAGCTCCAAAATGCTTGGATTGAGCATCTTTACTGAATTTGCTGCGTCTCCTTGGCGGTCAATCCATGGTCAATAGATACGGTAAATAGATCTGGAAACATTTTTTATCCTTCAGATGATTGTATTATGTCTATAACCATTCCACAACTGCAAGTAATAAGTAGTCGAAATTTTATGGCAATCGAATAAGCAGCACAGCAGCGAGGAAGAGACATACAGACAAACATTCATTTTTATTTATATAGATTATTTTTAACGGCGTATATAGGAAGATAAGATCTTAACAAGTCAGTAATATACAATGGAGAGAGGTGATCCCTTTTGCCTTATGGTTATGTTACTCGGTTACCAACCACAAGCTCCCTTCCACGGGCCTCTCAATATTTTGTGTCGTTGACGTTGATTGGTTCCTCTCATTGCAGGTTTGGGAATCAGCGATCCAATCGGACACGTCGATTTCTATCCCAACGGGGGACGTCGCCAGTTGGGGTGTGTCTATTCCTCGACTGGAGACACGGCTGTGGGGGCAGCCATCAATTGTAAGTGAAAAATCGTTTGTTTTGAATAGTAATTTTTTTATTTTCTGGGCAAATCATTTGTTTTAAATAGTAATTTTTTTCATTTTCTGGGCAAATCGCTTGTTTTAAATAGTAATTTTTTTCATTTTCTGAGCAAATCGTTTGTTTTAAATAGAAATTTCTTTTCATTTTCTGGGCAAATCGTTTGTTTTAATAGTAATTTTTTTCATTTTCTGAGCAAATCGTTTGTTTAAAATAGTAGGGTTTCTTTTTTATTTTCTGGGCCCCCCTTTTTTTTACAAACTTAAATTTCGTGAGAACTTTTTAATTTTGAATTTCAGCGTAACTAAAAGAGAAGTGCTTTAAAATGCAATCCTGTATTTTTTAATTCCGTTGACAAATCAACAGGCAAAAATTGAGATCCGATTGAACTCATAATAATGGCCTCTTCTGTTCATGAAACATTTCTGAATGCTTTTGTGACAATGAGCAAGATTGTGAGGATTTATAATGTTCCTTAGTATGAAATTTTTAAAGAAAGGAGGACACATCTTTCATAAAATTCACTATAATACCGATTTTTATGAAGGAAATTTTTGCGGACTTCAATTCTTACCAGAGTTTTGGAATAATAAACAACATACCAAGAGAAAATTTAAAAAAAAATTTCGCTTTCTTTTGGTTTTAAAGGGTCATATATCTAAATCGAATTTATTTAATTTATTTTAAATTATCGAATTTATTTATAACTGAAACCAAGTAACGTTTACATTTCTAAGCCTGTTTATTGTGACTTTTTTTTTCTTTCAAATTTTCCTTTCAGATCAAAGTAACACCGTTTTTTGCAATTGATTGGCCGATTCATAGCTCAGGTTATTTTGTATTGGAGTATTTAAATGTGTTGAAATAATTTTATATTTTTAGCTTATTATTATTTTATTTTTGAAGTTTCAAATTTTTATATTTATAAAATGTTGAGCATAGTTCTCTTGAAAGTGTTCTACAATTTAATGTTTAGTTATTCATATTCTCTAAGATATTTATTTACTATCACAAATGCTAATATATATATTAAATACTAGCTGGTTGCTGCCGCCGAAAAAAATTATATTAAGTGCAATCGATCCATAATATAAAGAGAGAGAGATGCCTCGTGATTCTTCCAAACGGGTTTAAATTGGTTAACGACTTAAATGAAGGAATTAAATAATGACATAAAAATAATAATGTTCTCACATGATAACTCGAAATTTGCGACCAAAACTTGTCCACGTTTCCTTTGCAAAAGTGTTTCTTTATCGTTTTGTTGTAAATCATTTTCTGGAACTCCGTTCTGTGTTGCAGTCACGACCAAATGGATCCAGAACGGCTGCGACCATGGCCGAGCCAATCTCTACTTCCTGGAGTCCATCAACCAGACGATCTGCCGTTTCCGCTCCGTCCAGTGCTCCAGCTACGCAGACTACGAGAAGGGCCTCTGTCCCTCCGAGAACTCGACGGTGGTCGACATGGGCTTCTACCTCAGCAAGCCGCAGGGGCAGCCCCCTCTCAAGTTCTACCTCCGCACCAGGGCAGAAGAGCCGCACTGCCTGGAAGACAGCATACACTTATGAACTCTGTAAAACACTCTTTGAATCTTCCTCTGTGTTGTCTTTAAATGCGCCGCCATTGTATCTACAATAAAGTTTTTAGATAAGATCCATTTGAATCATCTATGTCGGAGATGTGTTTTTTTTTGCAAAGCATGTCAGCTTCCAAATGGGCCGAAACGTATCGTTTCGCCCGCTTCGGTTGTTTTCAAGGTTGGAGCAAACGGTGTGAAATTCTCCTACACACGGGAAGAACTATTTATTTTTAAGGATGAATCTTCTTCCGTGTTACCTTACAATAGGGTTGTCTTTAAATGCGTTGTCATTGTATCTACAATAAAGTTTTTATATAAGATCTATTTTAACCATCCAAGTGCCGGGAACGTGTTTTTTTCATAGCATGTCCACTTCCAAATGGACCCAAACATATCGTTTCGGTAGTTTTCAAGATTGGAGCAAACGGTGTGAATTCTGAACCGTTTGTGAATTTTCCTACACACGGGAAGAACTGTTTGTTTTTAAGGTTGAATGATCCTCTGTGTTATCTTACAGTAGGGTTGTCTTTAAATGCGTCGTCATTGTATTTACAATTAAAGTTTTTAGATAAGATCTACAGGGTGCACCAGAGAAACTGACTTATTTGAGAGGCCAATAAAAGCAAAAGTACTTCAGTTATTGTTTCAATTCTTTTTTTATTTGAGAATAAATTATCCCATTTTTTTTAATACAGTTTTAGAAATAACATCGGTTAAATAGCGACCCCATTACACATACACTGATGAAGTCGATTTTTGAAGTTCGTGCCCACTCTCTTCAGCATATCAATCGGTATCTTGGCAATGGGTAACGAGTGTTGTTCTTGAGGTGAGCTATGGTCCGTGGTCGATAGACATAAACAGGGGATTTCAAAGGGGGACTCGTCACTGTAAAAAATGACCGCGTCTTCAGGCAGGTTCTTAAGCATCATTTCAGATGCATTTTGACGGACAACAAAATCGCGTTCAGTTAATACTGGCGCAACAGCCAAATTTATAGGGATGAAATGGAAGGTCTTGATGGAGAATTCGTCGAAGAGTGAAGTCAGAAATTCCAAGAGCAGCTGTGTGTTTGCGAGCCGAACTGACTGCCTCACACTCTCGACATTTTCCGAAGTTCTGGTGGTCCGTTGATGTCCATTTCTGGGTTTAGCGACACTCCCAAAATGAGTTGATCGACAGAATCGAATGACGGCCAGGAACGGGTCTGTGACGGGGAATTTCAAAGCGAGCGTGGAAGGCACGTTGCGTAGCAACAAGTGAGCGACCGTTAGAAAAAGAGCTCTCGACGGCGAAGGCCCGCTGCCCTCTAGACCAGAGCATGATGGCAATTGACTAGAAAAAGAAACAAACTTGGGGACTTTCTCCTCCAATAGCACTACATATCACTCCTCTATCCACCCAACTCACCGCTTGGGAGTTTTTTCAAATAAGTCAGTTTCTCTGGCACACCCTGTACATACTTTTCACTATCTATATTTTTGAAGTTATTCATCCGGGTGTCTTGTTTATGCGGTTGATATTTTCATTTAATCATATTTTTCACTTCATATTTTGATTGATATTTTCTGACTCCAATCTTAAAAGTGTTCAAATTAACTGATAAGTCACTATTCCAAATGGAATGTTCGTGTCAGACGTGGAAACTTAATTTAGACCAGCCAAATCTTCTGTCATTAATTCCTCTGAGAGAAAGGAGCAATCCCTAAATTTAATCTCTTTATTGACAGTGTTAACATGTCCTACCCTAGTAGCACACAAGTATTGCACTATATTGTAGGATATTGATCAATGTTCGCAATATTGTTTAATATTGTGAAATATCGCACAATATTGAGTAACAGGCTGCGATACCTGGGTAATGAAATAATACTAATAAGTTGAAGATTTTTCCCATCCTCAAACCTTTTAAATTCCCATTTGAATAACATGGCGAAGAAAATTCTGCAGAGATTTAGTTGTCTCTGAGCCTTAGAAAGTTGCAGCTGCGGTGTTGGCGCTGTCTACCTGATAATTAATGCTTGAGTTCTCTTGGCTCTAGTTGCGCTATTGAAATAGGAGACGCTCACTAGGCTTAGATAACTGTCAGGGAACTTGTATAGTGCCATAAGTCACAACACCCGTTACCCATCTCCGTATAGGGCATACACGTTTCACTCATAAACATCGTATATTAGGGCAAAATCCATCTATGTGCAACAGCTGCCAAGTACATTTCACTATTTGTCATATTTAAATTGAATGTCTTGTTTATAATTCTTATTGTGCTAAATTTTTTATTTCGTCTTCTCCAAAGTTACAAGACATGATGGGTGAAAAATACCCCCCAAGCATTTTAAAATTCTTAAGAGCTATTGACTTTTTCACTTGCATTTAGCAGTTTTTTATTCTGTGGAACATTCATTTTAAATTCATGTACATTACATAATTGAATGAATCATTGTTTTAAATTTTAAATAGCTGAAGTTCTTTTTTACGTCATACTTACGCATTTTCTCCTTATACATTTGTGTTTATAATTTAATAAGTGAACGTTTTTAATATCTTACATACTTTTACCATTTGATTGACGCAGTATGGCCAGATATTGCTCTTGCTCTAATAAACCAAACCAACCAACCACACAAAAACATGCTTGAATTCGAAGCATTTGCGAATATGGTGCGCAAATCACATGTTATGCGAACTAGAGATGCATAATCCACGATTTTTTTTAATAACAAATACTTTTTCTATTGTTATTTTTAAATATTTGTTCCAAATAACTGTCCTTTTTATCACACATCTAATTAGAAATTACTAATATTTTTTAATTATAATTAATAATTTATTTATTAAGTAATGTGGGGTTGACTATCTGTTTGAGCTAAAGTTTTAGGCTTGATTTTTTTCTCACAACAATTAAATTAATTCATTTATTGAATTAAAAAATTTTCTGAAAAAAATTGAAATTAAAAAGTGTCATTTCTTTAAAATTTTTACTTTAGTTCAATACTCTGCAAACAGATAGCGCTTGCAAAATGAATGCCAATAGAAGGACACTCTCTCTAGTTGTTTCTAAAATTATCTCTAGTAGCTTCTGAAAGAAAAAACTCACTGATTGTGACCAGTAAATCCTACAACAACAATGGAAGGAGGGGGTCTTTTCCTGGAACGTGCATCTGCGGTTAAGACTTCCCCTAAGCAAGATTGAATTCTTGTTTGAGAACTTCCATTGGACAGATCATACCGATTGTAATTTTCTATCGTGATCCAAGAGCTGTAATCGATATATCACCAATAAGATCATGTTTAAATCGCACCTTCTTTGAAAAGGTGGTATTTTGGGCTTTGATCGGTATTTATTAAAGGCTTTGATCGCTGGTATTTGTGACTCTCTGATATTGGTTACGTAATAACCGTTCTGAAAATATTCCCTAATGCGAACTCATCTTTCTGGAGAAAATCGGAAATTTTTTACCCATGTTTTCAGGGTGGTCTTCATCGCTGTACCCGATCGCAGTTGTTTTTGCTGAAACTGTGGGAACGTGTCAACGTGATAAATGTCTGGCCTTTTCCACAAGTTTCCTGTTCGGACATTTTATTTCGGCAGAAAGATGATCCACAGTTAAAAATTCCAATCCTGTTACTTGGGCGGCTTACACTCATCTTTTCGAGGACGTTTTTCAGTGGGCGGAAATCGGCCTAATTATCTGGAGATTACAAACACGAAAATAGAAAACTGTATATATCCTTTGTATATCCCATCTATCTTCAGGAAGTCAAAAGGCCCCCCAGGTAGCATATCCTGCTGTACAATAGTGTCACGAATATCTAAATAAACACACCGTCAGCTTTAAACTAAGAAACAAGTTTATGGAAGGAAAGTAGCGCAACTTTACAAGGTCGAAAAGTTGCCGCGACTAGTGGGTATCAGCTTTTATACACGGACAGAATGTTCGAGAAACAACTAATTTACATAACAAAGAAAAGTCTAGAATGTTAGAGAACATAGTGAAATAATAACTAAGAAAACAAACTAGAAATCTATGCTTTGGATACAGCAACCAGGGCGAGGGTCGAACCCGCAAACTCTGGGTTTGGATCGCATGCTTTGTGGTACGCTTTCTTAATGCGGCAGTATTGCTCAATATTATATTATATTATTTAATACAATATTTGGAATGTTGTTTAATGCCTTACAATATATGAATGCTATTAGGGGTGCTGTCAGTACGAATGACCTTCGTTTCCAACAAAAACTTCTTCGGAACTAATATTTGTAAATTTTTCAATGACTACATCAATCGAAAATGGTTTCGAACTGCTACAGATGAGTCGGAAAGTGAAGAAGATGTTTTGCTTGCAGCTCTGAATTCGTAATAATACCCTTTCTCTTAAGCTTCATCTTAAAATCTCAGCATTTACAACTGAAAGTTGCGAAATTCTGATTGCGATACATCCAAAATGTTGATAAATCTTTTATTTCATGTTCTATCAGAATTTAAATCTTGAAATCATTAGAATTTATTCACGGGAAATCGCCAACAATATAGCTGCAAATAGGATCTTAGGTCTCGAATGAAGGACTATCATTCGAATCCTTCCAAGATACAAAGCTCTAACATTAGTTTGTGTTCCAGCGCGTATAACTATTAAAGAACAAGCAGACGATGCAGTAAAAGCTGCTCGCATATCAAATTCAAATATTTGTCCTTGTATCCGATGGAGAATCTTTGAAAATTTCTCTATGGAATGCGTGAAGCCCAAAATCGCAATAATGCGAAACACTTTTGCCTTACTTTCCCAAAACAACAGTGAAATTACAGTTACCACAGAGCCCTTCTCCCTCGTTTACGTATCCTTAAAGTGGGTTCACACCAGCCTTGTTGTTGGCGGCAATAGAAGATCGCGCCTACTTCCAAAAAATCACGTGACCACAACGCTACGCAATAGAGGTGGGTCGTTCCGAACGAACGGGTCATCTAGGTGAACGAACGGAATCGAGTCGCTGTCATCTGAATAAAGGTGGGTTCACATGAGGCTTACTACTGCCCACAATCGTTGCTTCTTGCTGTTGTCCCGGCCACAGAAAAGTCCTCGTGTGAACAATTGAGACAACGTTTGTCCCGACGGGGCAATTATTTGCCATTGGCCCGTTCTGGCCACTTGATTTTCTGGAAGTAGGGGGGATCTTCTATTGAACTCAATAAAACGTGTGGTGATATCTTAATAAGCCAGATAACATCTACGGGGCTGGGCCATTGCTTTTGTCCAATGGCTATGTTACTAGGCTTCAGACTCAAAGTTTTCGAGTTCTAATCTGAGTACACACCACCTTTCACAATGGTGACCTCGAAGAATGAACCTTCAACCTTCATGCAACTGTCGCGACGCCATCTACCCGCAACCAAAGTCGTCAGACTCACTTGACGCAACGATTCACGCACGCTCGCCATAACGCTTGGCTTGACAAAAAAGTTCTCCGCTCACCAAACAAAGATGGGTACGGCGCATTCGACACAATAGCTACATACACCAACCACTCACTCAACAAACCAATTCATCACCACTCAACAACAACGCATATCGTTCGTCGGCTCACTTCCAACTCACCGGAGAGCGAGTCTGTGATGATATGTTAATAAGCCAGATAACATCTACGCGAATGAACAATTGTTTTTGTCCAGTGGCTATGTTACTAGGCTTCAGTCCTAAAGGTCCCGAGTTCTATTCCGAGCACATTTCATCTTCCACAAACGCAATCCTCGTGTGTACCCATCTTTATCTACTATGACAATTTTTTCAAAGTTGATCTAGAATTATCTCCAAACTGTTTTCCATTGTGGCTTAGTGAATTCCAACGACCAAATTTTCTAACATGCAGTGTCTATGACAGGCAAAAGGACAAACTCAGAGAGTCAATGAATGCGGGTTTCTCTCCAAATATATTTTATTTTTGACATTTAATCAAAAAGCCTGCTTGGTTTTCTTCAAAGCCTAAATGTATTTTAGTTATTTTTCAGGGAATCATTGGCAAAGCTTGTTTCTTTCTTACTGACACATAAGTAAAAATACTCCTTCTTAACATCAACATGAGGTTTTTAGGATTTTCAAGAAAGCAGATTTCAGCAATACACAACAGAACTGTTAAAATGCATTAAAGTAGTTTAAAATTAATTAGGCATTTAAATGTAGGTCCTCATAACTTATTTCATTCACTGTGTAAATTTCAAGATCTTTAAAAACCAAAATAGGGTTTTGTTTGATATTTGGAACACAGTGCTACTTTATTTGCAGTCGAATTAACGATAAATGGCATCGTAAATCAATATTTAATACAACCATGATGATAAAATTGTAACTAAAACAAATTTCAATTATTTGTGTTGAAACAATTACATAAGAAGAGTTTAGTGTTCTTTTTTTCTTTCCTTTTTTAGTTTCTTCAAAATAATGTCTTTTAAATGATAAAACTATCTTTTTCTGCAAGATTGCCAAGAAAAAAAAATGTCACTTAAAAAAAAAAGTGATCTTCTGAAGTGTAGAATGCAGCAGAATTGTATCATTCTGGATCTAAAATTTTGAGTAATTATGAACAATATAATAAAAATGAAAGAGGGAAAAGTTCACGACGAATCATTTGATTTGGAGAAAGTTCCAAAGGAAGCATCATCAAAGTTTTTGTCCTTGATTACAAGGTCATTTACAGAAAATATTGAAAATTTAATATCATTAAAATACTAACACAATTCAAGATACGTAATTGCTCCCTTTCCTCATCTATACATCGGAATCATCAGGTACATATTGCTTTTTAGGACTGTAATCATTCTCAAAACCGATATTAACATGAGACTGTTTGCACCATTTGACAGTGAAGACTCGAAACTTAAATTTTTCTCAAATCAGTAGTAAAGAATTTACTCCCTTACAAATTCGAAAACAGAATAAATGTAAAAATAAAATAAAATAATAGTTTGTAAATAATTTATCTTAATTATATTAAATCTTTTTCATACTCCAGATAAATCTGGATTTCTCTCCATATATTTGATTTAGCATGAATAAATATATATATATATAATCACTCAGACTTCTAACAGAAAAAAAATTCATATTAAAAGAGCATATAATTATATTTTAGTAATTAAAAATGATTATTAGTAACCAGAAAAAAAAATCGATCAAGTTGTGTGAAACAATAGAGGAGAGATGATCAGTGTATATTTATATGCGTTGGCCAGGGAACCCCACATCTCTAGTTATGTCATAATCTAACTTGCAATCTGATGTAAATATTCTTATTTCTAAGAATTACTTTAATGTATATAAATCTTAAAAGGGCTTTCTGAAAAAGGTAATTGGAATTGTCTTGAACAGAAACTCTGGAAAAATGTCTTGAAAATAATAAATCCGGAAACAAAGAAATGTAGGAAATTGATCTACGGAAATTTGTTGAATGTTCAGAATAAATATACACTGTATTTAGTGAGCACTAACGCTGCTACTACTAAAACACAAATGAACTGAATAATTTTAGAATAAATGTTAGTGCGATTGAAACAATTATTGCCTAGGAATCAAAGTTAATAAAGAATCTGGTCTGAGGACTTTCTCAAGGGTCACCCTCAGACAGGGATTCACACCAGGGATTTTTTTCTGTGAAGGGTCTGACTTTCGTCAAGAAATTGACCCCTTGTGACCCGAAAATCCCAGAATATTGAGGTTTTGGAGATAAATTAGTATCACAAAAGAAAAGACATCAAATTTTGAACAATGGTAAGTCAAAATCACAGCAAACTAGAAAAACATGAAACCATAAAATCAAATTCATCAAAATAAGAATGTATAGAGACAACTAACTAAATTAAAATCTTACATTTCATATATTGTAGAATAGACTTTATAAAATAAGTCAAACTGAAATCCAATAAAAAATCACAGTAAACCTGACAATCACAAGAATATAAAATCAAATTCAGCAAAAATAAGAAGGTAGAAAAAACACTCACCAAACTGAAAAGGCACCTTCAAATAGTAGTTGAGAACGAAAGCGAACATAATAAGAAGTGAAATCCTATACCTGTAATTGTACATCCTGATACTAGAATAGTTTTACCGCGTTAAAAACGCCTACCTTGTTCGGTCATATACAGAGTCCTCAAAAGAACTCTAGGAGCGCCATCTTTTGAGTAAAACTAGTTATTTAGTTAGAATTTATATAATTGTTTTTTAATTAAGGATTCGATATTGCAAAAGTTTTTTGGAAATTCATTAGTATTTAAGTTTTTAAGTAGATTATTAGTTGCTGTAATATAAGAAATCTTATTATTACAATTTTTTTTAATTCTGTTAAATTGTGAAAATATTAGGTTTTTGAAACTTTTAGAGTTTAAATTTGAATGGTAATTACTAAGTTTTATTATTTTAAAGTTAAAATCATCCCTTTTATCGTAAATGCCTATTAAAGTTTTTTCATTAGATATTTCTATATTTAAACCTAGATAGTTAGCTTTATTTTGATCTTCGTTTGTTTTAGTTAAAACTAAATCTTTTGGGTAACAATAATAACTATATTAGGATTATCTACGTTTATTAGAAGTAAATCATCTATATATCTCCAGCCTTTAATTGAGTTGAGTTTAATTAGGTTTTGTTCATAATGATGTAAAAAGATGTTAGCTAACGCATTAGAAAAAGCTGTTCCCATTGGAATTCCCTTTACTTGTTTATAGAAGTTAATGCCATTAAAAACGTAATTTTCTTTGATGCTAAATTTACATAATTCTAGCCAATTACTTTTTGTGATAGTATCTTTATCTAAATATTCTTCGTATATTAAGATACATACATCCATTAATTTTTCGTGAGGAAGGTTAGTGTATAAATTTTCAAAATCGAAGGTATTAATTTTTTCAATATTATTATCCTTTAGAAAGTCTTAAATATCTTTGTTACTATTATTTATTAAGTTATCTTCATCTTTAATTTTATTTAAGATAACTTTCAAGTATTTAAAAAAATGTTTTCCCATATAATAATTATAACTACCTGTGCTACAAGTTACGAATCTAAATTTTATTGGGTTTTTATGAAATTTTACAGTTGGGAATAAATAATTTAAGGAGAAAGTTTTAATTTTGTTTTTTTTATAGAATGCTACATCCTTTTATCTAATTCCTATTTATTGAAAATAATAAACATATTTTTCAATGCCAGATTGAAAATATAAATAAGTATATGCATCTAAAGATTGTACTGTATTCTTTCAAAATTCTTTTAAGTGCTAATGCTTTTTAAACATTAATACAATTAAATCTTGTATCAGAGAATAAAAGCATGTAAAAGTCAGAGCATTGTAATCAGACATTCAGAAGAACAAATCAGCAAAAGAACAATTTGTCGAAAACAATGTTCAAGTTATGAAAGTCTATTGGTAAAATTTATTGATACTTCAAATTTAGTGAAAGAAAATTAAAATTGCTTTATAAACCATTGAGAAATAACTTATAAGAATATTTACATAGATTTATTAAAAAGTAAAGGAATCAGCAACATTATTAAACTGTATTCTCAATGAAAAGTGCATATTTTGTGCAGACACTGTCTTTAACTAAGTAATTTGTTCAAATGTTTCACTTTTAACAGATATTTCTTAAAATATTTTAATAAATTATCTTTTAATAATTCAGAAAAATAAAATCTCCAAGTTTATCAACAGAATTTCTCAACAAAATGTATGTAATCCTTGGCAAGAATACATTAAGCACATTTCATATCAATTGATCTAACTTCAATACATTAAGAAATCAAAATCTCCATAATATATATTTATTCCATGAAAATTAGGGAATACCAGAGTAACAATACATTATTGGTCACTAATGTATTTTTCTCACAATAAAAATTGCAGATTACAATTTTTCTTCCAATCATTTTCTAGATTTCAGGATAATAAACTGGTTAAACAGAATTATGCTCAAATTCTTATAATACGAATGCACAACAAGCACACACACAAAAAAAATACAATTCTATTACAAACTCATTTCTGAAATACTAAGGGTATAAGAGATCTATAACACACATAAAAATATTCCATTTTCTAAAAATATTTTAAATAAGTACTAATTTAAGAAATAATTGCAACTCAAATAAGAAACTATATTATATGCTTAAAGCATAAAGTAATAAATATTTAGCAATTTTTAGGAGAAAAGTACGATTGGTATTAAAGGATATAATATATGAATATGATTTTTATTAGAAATCTAATTTATTTCAGTTTTATTTTTTGACATATTTTCAAGTAATCTTTTTTCTGTGCAGGAATAGAAAAAAACCCTTAATGGCAAGACATACCACAAATTAGTGCAAGGCTTGATGCAAGAGACCTATTTTAAAAGGGATATAGAATATGCAAATATAGTTTGAAGTGATTTAGATGGTGTGCAAATTCAGTCATTTCCAAGATTTTTTTTAAAAAAGATATTGACATTTTATTTCTTTTAGAATAATATTTGTGCTGATATATGTATTCTTATCAAAACAACCTAAAATAGTAGACATCTTTTCATAGTTATGCTGAAGATTTGGTGTTCACTTTATTTCTTTGCTTTTTAATTTTTTTAAAGTGGTCCCTAGAAAATAAAAGATACATTGAATTCAAAATACAATGTATTGTGTGACAATAAGGGAAAAATAATAATAATAATAGTTTAAAAATATTGTCAAGTGTTAAAAGAAACATTACAAAAATTGTTGGTAAATTTTAACAGGCAATTAAATTTCGGCAAATGTTATTTCAGAAATCAGTAAAAATGATTTCAAATGAAGCATCATAATTTATAATTTTATTAGACGAAAACAATGGGGGAAAAAAGGCCCCTACATAGGACACTTTTTAAAAATGTATTTTTAGATAGAGCACAAATTTTGGATAATAGTCAGAAGATGAAGACAACACATAAACCAGGATCTTCTTTCAAGCTTTCACACCAAATTAGTAGAAAGACATTTGATATCAATGGAAATATGATAAGCTGAATGCCTACAGGCATAGTGTAGTAATGGAACTGAATATGGAATCCATAATCTTCTGGCCCCAAAGCTGAGACCCAGTCTCATTTAAAGGAGAATGAATATGATAAATAACAACTAGTAAAATTTATTCATCAGTTATGGGAATTAAAAAGTTTAAGAAGATTATAAAATGATACTGAAAATGTCAGTTCTGAGAGATCAGAAATTATTATTGTTTAATGTATTAACTTGTAAAAGATGCATGCAATATCTTGGGAAATGGGGAGATCAACCTTACTGAAATTTGATGGTATTTCAAATACAGTAACAAAGATAATTAAATATTTATACTATGAAAATTTATTGATATTTTTACATTTGAATTTTTTATTATTATTTTATAACTAGGAGTCAGTTAAATCTGCAAGAATAAATCAATTACATATAAACTTAGGAAAGGTAATAAAGTGTAAAAAGGCTGAATATCACAGCCAGAGAATAATTCCAAAACAAACAGAATACGGATGATAAAAGTTGGCATTTTATGGAATGACAAAGCTTTTCATGACAAATAAACAGTTTTTAAAATCATAACATCAGTTTTTAAATCATAGCATTTGTAGTTTTAATATAAATTAATTTATATTAAAACTATGAATATTCAGAAGCAAATTATACCTAAAAATTAGTACCAAATTATAATTCAAAGAAAAAATTATGAAAATTGTATATTATAGACAATTATATAACATGGTGTTAATGCATACTTAGATATATAAATGCACTTAAAAATATATAAGTATTACTAATCTTGAAAGTACAGAAAGCAATGATGGATAATCACAAAAACATGAGAGAAGTTCAAAGACAATAGAGGCCATAGAATGATAAAACATTACTGGTCCAAATATTCTAGATCAAAATATGAGCTAAACATGATTAACAAGAAGTCATATTACAATGCAATTACCAAAGAGTTAAAAATGAAACTGCAACATAATCATTTGACAATAAAATATTGATAATTTGACATGATATTATTTCAATTCTGCATATTATATATCCATGTACGTATTGAAACACATTCGTTTATCATATGGTTAAATTTATTTCCATTACTTAAAAAAAAAATCAGTAATCATCCCAATTCAGCATAAGAAGAAAATGAAAATTTTCTTTGTGCCAAACTGCTACATTATAAGGATAATAGCAAAAGAGGCTCTATTAAAACTTTTTGGATTTGATGAACCCCCAGTTAAATATTCCACATGGACTATTAATATGAGGGTAGTTATAATTAGAAAGAAATTCATCTTTAAGATATTATTTCTAAGACACACACACCACTTATTGAAATATTAGCTAACATTAAAATTCAAAATATTTAAAGCAAGAAAAGGTACATGCAGCTTATTCTTCTCTCATAATAATGATCATCTTTCAATTTTATCAAGAGAAGCATAAAAAAAAATAATTGCTAAGGTTGTAATCATTCTTACATGAAAATGTGCAATGAAACAGAGTAAAGTATCAACAAACTACAATGAATATATATACCTTGTAGCAGTCAATATAATACAGTTGCTTGCTGTGAGGTATTTCACAGACAGCAGCGACTGGATTAAGCAGTTACTGTAGATAAGTTATTTCATGTTTAAAGCTAATATTTTAAATTTAATTTTTTTATTAAAACTTCTTAATTTAAAGGTTAAAAAAAACTGATAAACATTGTTTTGATGCTTTCTATTCCAAGTTCCCAAACATTCATCTCATTCCTCAAATGCCTGGCTTTAGTGAAATAAAGGTATCTGTTTTCTTGTTCAGACATTTTAGAGAAGAAAAAGTTTAATGACTAGCTTTTCCCCTTGTGTATAAACTTAACTACATAAAATCCAAGAACTAAACTATTTTATATTTATTCAACATTCTTCAATCTTTAAGAAGTTATTTCAAATAAAAAGGCAAAAATTTTCTTTGTCTCAAAATTTATAAAAAATTCTTTATGACTGAAAAGAAAAATTCATTACCTTAAAGGAAAAATGCACGGCTTTTCTATGACCAGTAGATATTCAGCATTTTAGATAATACTATAAAAATTTATACAAACATAACAAATATAAACTCTCACTAATCAAATCAAACATAAAAAAATCATTACATCGTTCAAATAATGAAATTTCTATCATTTGATGATTTATAAAATTGAAAAGTTACTTATTAAAGATTTCACACAACCACATCAGTTATAAATATCTGATATGAACATAAAATAGTTATTTTAATTCTTCTTTGCCTTCCCACATAAATTATTTTCTAAACTTTTAGAGTACAAATTTAATTGGCAACTAATTCAATTAAAATTCAACATTGCTACTGAGAATCGAATATTATTAATTAAGCCATTTTTCAAGGAATTCATGAAATATTTTAATAGTATTAATTCAATATAAAGTAATATTGCTGTTTTTCCATCATACTGGCGCAAATCTCGCCAAGCAGACTTTTTGGCGCCGATGGAAAAATCCTCGTGACGCTTTAAAAATGCGACGATAAAAGTTTACCAGTTGTGTTGTTTTGTTTGGCATTGTTTGTATCATTGGCGACTTTTCATCTGTGCTGATATTATGGAAAAGTACCATAATATTTCATAGAAACACTTTCTTGTTCTTTTGAAACTACATCTTGAGAAATACTGTGAGTGCTTAGTAATAACATAAAAGATGCAAAACCTAATTATGTAGTGTATTAGGATAAATTTAATTTTTCATTAGTAGTTGGAATTTTTTTTAAAAATTTCAATAATTATATCAAGAGTAAATTTTCAAATCAATCATTTCAACAAGGATGACCAAGAAATCTGCTGGTGTCAAGCCTATTCCTGTCGTTCAAGTTCAGAGCATCTTGCCCAGCTTCCAGGATTATGATACAAAAAAGTACAAAATATAATAACTAGTACTAGAAGTGTCATATCAATCAATATAAGTTTATCTCTGTCAGTCAGATGTAGTGTTTTGAACTAGATATTCATAGTAAAAAATATGAGATACCTTGTAGCAGTCAATATAATACAGTTGCTTGCTGTGAGGTATTTCATAGACAGCAGTGACTGGATCAAACAGTTACTGTAGATAATTTGATCAAAGCTTTTATAATTCAAATCTGACTAAATAATATGTAAAAAGTGCAACTATAATGCTAAAGAAACATTTCCCTCTCTGCAAATCTATAGTTAAAAATATGTTAATACATAGTAAAATAACAAAATTACAACTTCTACATCTATTTTAAAGCAATTTTTAGTTTTCTCAGATACTTTATAATGAAACTAATCAAATTAAGGTGACTAAGGTATTTCCTTTTAAATATATCTCATTAAAACTGTCAAACTAAAAACATGTATCTATCATTAATGGTTACAGCTAATTTTTTTAGTGAATATATTTAGGTTTTGATTAAGTTTTTAAAAATATATAAGCCTTTAAATAATGATAAATTTATGATTATTTCTTGTACAAATCTAGTATAAAAATTAGTTAAATATATTAATTTTTCATTATAGCTGCAATTAATAAATTCGATACATTATACACAAGCTTACATGTACGCATAGTGAATGATTAAAAAAAGAACATGAAACAAGAAAAACAGATTGAATAGATTTAGGATAATTAAAGTCAAATTATGGAGAACAAAAATTTGCCAAATATTTTGTTACGTCCTAGGCAACGATTATAGGAACTGCTTTTGGTGTTGCCATTTCTTTCGCCTTTTTTGCCTTTTCACGAATTTTATCTTTATCTAAGAATGATGAAGATTTGGTCTCCACATGAGATGTTGATGGAAACCTGTTGGCAAGAACATATTCTAATCCTTTGCAGGTTTTCTGGACATTCTTTTGGAATCTTCTGATCATGTATGATTCAATTATACTGGGGAGATACAGTTTCGTTCGTTCAATCCAAGCTTTCCTTTCAATAATAGTATTATAGTCTTCTTTCTTTCTATAAAAACATTCCTCCTTTATTTGAGCAATAGATGTACCGACATTCCAAGTGTAAGTGCGAATGGTCTGTTTTTTAGGGTCGATAAATGATTCTTCTATGATTGGTTCATTTTTAATAGAAATGTTATAACCAAAGGAAGAAAACCTGACAGTTTTGGTCAGAAGCCTTTTCGTATGTAGCACTCCATTTTCTACCTGTCGAAACAAAACATCTTCAGTTCGAACATGCTTGCTATATGGATTTGGATAGCGAACCCAAAATATATCCGCTATTTGTAACCATGGGTATGGAAATACATCTGCGCCTTCAAAAAATTTCATTGTAGCTGTAGAGTAAGACTAGATGATCTCTGGCCTTCACAATTCACGTGTGAATGATTAATTTACAGACAAGTTACAGGAAGAACATTTTGCGGGTACGCTATTCCCGATAGAGTATCCACAAAAGAAAATTTACAACGTGAGAAATCGCACGTGAAAGCTGACCTTATTTACCGGTGGCCGGTTATTACTCGGGTGAAACCAGAAAATCCTGGAAAGTAAAAAAAAAATAATGACGAAAAGTAAACAAAATAAAATTTCTCTGTTGCCACTAATGTAAAAAGGCAGAATATAAGTATATTTATTGAATAAAAAGATTCTCTTTCGAATATTAACTTTAGAATGCAACAATATAATAGTATCATATACTTCTAAAATGTGTTAAAATATCATAGTTTATACTGAGAACATTTCAGAAAATTTTCAATAGCTTCAAGAATTATGAGGACATCTCAACTTCTCTTTACTATTGCGTGTTGTATGTAAACAAATAAGCGAGTGTCTGTATAATTTGGAGAATATTTCTTCCGTTTTTTAATCGGTTTGATCAAAGCTCCTGATCGTATTTTTAAATATTTTAAATTATAGAGTAGCCTCTACCCCTTGAATAATGGACAAAATTTTTATATACAATAGTTTTTAAACTACTCCATTTATCGTATTATAACAATTTTAGTTCAAAATTACAAAATTGATATCTTATCACAGATCTTCTATCATAACACTTGTTGGAGATATTATATGATAATTCTAATAAGATATATTATTTAAAGATAACTGTAGCTACAGTGAGGCATATATTAACTTTTTTAAGAAATTCGTAGCAGATAATTAAAAAAGATTGAATTGGGAAAATAAAATCCTTTTACATAATATGTGTTCATATCTATTTAAATCCCTCTGAATAAAAAAATAACTGCTAATAAGTGTATTGTTTTTTGCTTTGAAAAAAAAATTCATCTTTAACTGAATCATATATTTTCAATCTGTCTCTAAGTAGGAGCGATTTTTTAAGTCTAAATTGAATATCCACTAAAATATTTTGATCACAATTTATTTGTACTCCTTCTTGTCGCAGTTAAATACTGTATATTATATTAAAGAAGACCAGGTATATTTATCAACTTAAACCAAATTTTAGATTCTTTTTTGTTTGCATTGGAACAAGCTAGTTTTCTATTAGAATGGTTATGCATGTTTGAATAATTTTTACTGTATAAATTCCAAATTTTCTGATTAAAATGATTTTATTTATATAAAAGTATTAGTTAACATGAAATTACTATTCCCTTATTTTTAACATGACTCAAATTTGAGATTTTTCAAAACTGTTGTATTGTTAACATCAGTGACGAATAAAAAATAAAATGTTTAACAATTCTACAAATCTTCTTGGTTACTGTAAAATAAATTCCTGATCACATATAATCATCAAATATAACTGCCAGTTTAGAGTTAAAAAATAACTTGTCTGTTACAAAAAGAAAAATATGATACAATATGTAGTTTGTTGTGAGATGACATTGATGTTCATGATATCTCTTGAATTGACTCCTTTCTTATAAATGTTACAAAATACTGCTAGATGACATGCATGCTAGAGCAAATTTTTTGTATATTAATGAGTCAAATATCTTTTTGTAATGAGAATAATTTAAAATAAAATGATATTTTTTTTATACTTGATGAAATATAAATTTCATGGTCAATTAATTTAAATTATATATATACATTGAAGTATCATGATTATATATATATAGCATTAGCTATGATTTCATTTTTTTCTGCTATATATTTTTCATTAGTGTATTGAATGTGCATCATTATTTCAATATTTAATCATTGTTATATGATTTTTTATTTTCTTTAAAGAAATCTGTATTGTTATAATCACATCAAAACAGAAAAAAGAAAGTCCTTAGTTGTAATGAACATTGAGTTTTGTTTCATTCATTTCTTTTAAATTAATTTTTTTTACAATTGGTTTTACTGATATTAAAAACTTTACATACATTCAAAATTAATTAATAATCATACATTTTAAAATCCACAAAAAATTGTTTATTTAATATACAAATTTTACATTTTAATGGAACTATGCATAGAAAGCCAGTAATATGTTGTAATTAATAACTGTAAAATCTAATGGTTGAACTTTAAAAAGTACCTGCTGTAAAGTTGATTATGTTGATACCTTATATATATATTATAAATTATTCATGATGGATGTTTTCAGTGAATGTATGTATATATATATATATTTTTATCTAAATCTTTACAATATTGAACTTGAGGAATTTTTATTCTCAGCATTTTACGAATAACAAAAGGATTAATTCTTCTTTCTTTTTTTTTAGGTATGATTAGCTAGTTTCAGAAGATATTATAAAATCAGCATCCACATGATAACATTTATTGATAAAATAATATTTTAATTAATTTAAATATATTAAAAATGCATTGAGCAGTCTTTTTTTAAAAATCATATATCATGTTAATTTATTATTATATACCTTTGTATCATGTGCAGTATATGTTAATATTAATATATTTTAAAAAAAATTTGTTACAGTTTTAGAAAATATTGAATTATTAAATACCTTTGAAAAATTTGAACTCTCTACACCATGCTCATTTAAATAACATCTGCTCATTTTAAATAATAGGAATAGATGAAGACAGTAAAAGTCTTATATAATATTAATGTAATTCAAATGTATATAATGAAGGAATAATGTAGAATGTTTTATTCTTTGCAATATTAAAGTAAAAGTTGCATGTGTGGGAAACTAAAAATATTATTTCTATTTTTATAGGTAATACAGTGCAAAATTCCCTGCAAGCAAGTTTATAGCTTCAATTATTTTTGAAGCAATTTATCATAAAGCAATAATTTTATAAAGCATTTCTTTTAATAATAAGCTTTTTATCCCCCTTCAAACAATAGTCCGAGTTTTTTTTTTTTTTTTTTTTTTTTTTTTCTATATTTCTTAGAAATTCTTAGTGAAAATGTTTTATTTTGTTAGAAATTTCTGCATATAATGGCTTTAGAAAGAAGGAATGGATGTAAATATTTTAATATAAAATATCAATGCACTGTTTCAAATTAAAATGTAGATAAGTTTTTTTGCTTTGCAAAAAAACTAAAAACTGAGATTGTCACCATGTTTCAATTATAATTAATGATATTTTGTTTTTATTTCTAAGGTTTTATGTTATTTAAAAATAATTTTGCCAGTTTTATATATATATATTAAAGAATACTTAATTATTGATTGTTTTTACCATCACTAATATATACTATGTAATTTTTTAATACTACTTAATTTTATATACTACTATTCTTTTCTTAAAGTAATGTTATGCATGAAGTTATTATTTTTATATGCTTTAAATCAATTAATGTAATATGTAGATCTTTTTTTGATATATATACTTAGTTCATTCTTCTTTTTCTGAAGTGCATTTTCATTTTAAATTGCCAAACAGTTGTTAAAAGCTGAAAAATTCGGTTGGTTGTTTATTATATAAAAAATTGTGAGGTAGCATTTAAACAATATGAAATGTAATTAGTTGCCTTGAATGGAAATAAAATTATGAATTTGTAATGTATAAATTCATATCCTTTATAAATTCGAGTTGTGCAGTGTACCATTATTAAAATACTTATTTCATTTAATGCATTAAATTTATTATTATGTTAAATTTTTTTAAAAATCTTAATCTTCTTGTGTTTAAAGCATTTTTATATAATCATTCTTATACTCTATAATAACTAACTTGGATTTGCTCCAGATTATTAATGTTGCTGTAGGTTTTACTAAACTTAACTTTAACCAAATGTTCCCTATAAAATCTAAAATATCGAATTTTCCTTGCTGAAAAATATATAATTATTTAAAGAGATACATTTTTCAAATTAAGTTTTATGAAAATTCTTAATTTTTTTAAAAGCATTTTAGCAATTGATGTTCAATATTTACTTGTTTCTGTGATAAAACAAATTTTAAATAATATAAATTGAGAAGATTAAGGCCATTTTATTTGCATGAGTTTCAATTTTCTGTTTTCTTTACTCTTTAAAAATTCCTCTATAGAATTAAGAAAACTTGATCTAATATTCTTAATGTAGTTTAGTTTTCTACAGATTGGATAACTCCAAATATTAGCAAAACTTTTGGTTTCTAAAATAATTAATAATAAAGTCTTTATTATTAATTATTATTATATTATATCAGAATTATTTATATTATCAGTCTTATTTATATTATATCAGAAAAATTTTATTATATCTCTTTTTGAGTTTTAAATTTTATTTTATTATATCCATTGAATATTTTTTTTCAATTTCAGTTCGTTATCCATGTGATATTTGCGGTAAAGAGTACAGCCAGCCAGGAACTCGCAATCGGCACAAGAAAACACATTTCAATCTCTCTTACAAATGCTGGATATGTCCATCTCACTTTAAACGGAGAGATACTTTAAAAAATCATGTTCGGGGAGTTCATGGCATTGCTACCTAAAATATTAAGAAATGCCCTTTTCTCTGCTTTTAAAATTAAAATTTTTTGCTTTAACTTCTTAAAATATTATGTTTTCAATTACTATTTTAATTGTTAGTTTGCATTCTAATCAGTTTCTAATCAAATTACTAATGTGTGGAAAGCTTCAAGATGTATTAAGTTAAATAAGTCTTAAAGGTGACACTTATATTTGAACTAAATTTAATTTTAAATTTCAGCAATATTATCTTCTGTAATTAAAATGAGGCTCTTTCTTTCATTCTAATTTGCATAGACATTTTCTGTCAACTATTAATGAGTAGCTGTTTTTTGCTTTCGATGTATGCTCATTTGCGTTGCGCAGACTGTAATTACAATTTTTGTCTGTATGATGTTGTAAAAGCTACTACTTTTATCCTTATTTCATGCCATAAATTGTCTGCTGAACTCTGGAGGTATTTGAACAAAAGATAACAAGGAAACAATCCATTTTCTTCTTCATTTATTAGAAATATTATATAAATAAATTGGTAAGTATTCAAGCAATTTTTTCGAAGGATGGAGGTTGTTATAAATGAAAAGAAAAAGCCAATAAAAGGCTTTTTTCAAAAATTTATTCAAAGGTACCTGCAAAATCTTCATAAAAATTTAAAGATATGAAATATGTCAATGGTAGATATCATTTTCATTTCTAATTCTTAAAATATTTTTTCCCCTTGAAAATATAAGTTTTTTTGAACAAAAGTTAAAGACGATTATAAATTTAGGTAATCATCATTTAATATTTATATGTTTTTAACCTACTGGAGCTGTGCTCATTGACTGAACATTTTTTAATTGAATCTAAATATTATTGAGCTTTTTGATTATAATGCTCATCCTTTTCTTATGAACCACCGACATTTGAGGAGCGGGAGGAGGGCTTGGATTTTATACTCATAAAAATATTCATATAAATCATACACTCATTACAAAGCTTGTTCTAAAATGGTTCTTGTGTTCCTCCAAAATTTGACATTTATCTCATCAAACTAAATTGAATTTTATTGTCTCTTTTGTATTATCAAAAATTTTAAAAATAATTTGATATAAGTTAAAGGTTTCTGCCTTTTGATTAGAGAAGCATAAATCACCTTAACAAAAGTTTTAGCTTATAATGAAGAAATGGAAATTAAGTTTACCAGAATTGTTTTATCAGTATCAATATGTGTTGTGTTGGCTTTTCAACATTGCTCATTGCTCAGAAGTTTCTTGAGATACAATTTTTTGTTCATTTTATTTTTCTATTAAGTTTCAAGGATATTCTTTCTTTATAAAAAAAAGTGTTATAAAATGCAAAAGAGTGCTGTGAAAAATAGGGAGTTATAAAAGACAACATTCTTTAAAAATTCAAAGTAACATTCTTATTTTGTATTTTACCACAAAGTTATGAAATACAAAATATTTTTTTAAAAAAAACCTGTCAAATCTGTGTTATTTTTATTGTAGGGAAAATATTTCATGATATTGATTTTGTTAATTATGAAAGATCTATATAAAGTCATTGTGTTTATTTTTTATTTCTAATTTTTATGCAGAAATTAAGTATAAGAATAAAAATTATTGTATCATTTCTCTTTGTTGACACATTGTTTCTGCTTATGATACAAAATGTACTTTGTTAGAAATTAATATTAATGTTAAGTAATGCATATAATATGAATTCATTTGAATTTCCTGTGGGATATGTTAAATATTATGAATACTCAAAAAATTGGAAATTTATTTAGCTTTTCTGAATAAAATCAAAATTAAATATTTAGAATAAAAGAAATTTATATTATATGTCTTAAAAAGTTAGATAAATATTTGTTGAAATGTACATTATCTTTCACCTTTAATGGTTATCCTCAAAAAATACATTTTTATCTCGAAGAATGCTTATTTGATCAAGAATGTTTACAATTTTTTTGCTTCTTTTATTTTAAAGTTCCAGACAACTGTTAACAATTTTAATTCTTGTTTGTTTACATTTTAAAAAATCTATTTCAAGTAATGCTGCAATAAATTATTTGTATTTTCTGAAAATTCATTATAATTTTGAATTTTTGGGTTGAATAAAAATTAATGAGCATTTAAAAAATTTATTTTAATTTTCATGATTTTTCTAGTCTTAATTTCTTTTGGCTTTTTTGACAAAGAAATTGTTGAATTGCTTTTCCTTTTTTCACTACAGATGTTTAGTCTTTTTAAAGGAATAATTTAAAGACATATTTTGTTTAAAAATAATACTTATTTTTAAATATTGTGGCTTAAAACATAGTTTACCCTTCAGCAACAGATATATATGGTAGCAATAGCTTCATATTAAATATATCGCTTTGATCAATTATTCCATTAAGTATATTTCAATTTGCATTGCTTTCTCTTGTAAAATGTTGTTTTTTAACCATTTATTTTTACACAATTATTTAATTATTATATAAAGTGTTTGAACTATGAACTGCAGATATTTATAAAATATTATATACAAAGTATTTTATTTGATGCACTTATCAAAAAAGAAAATGTATTTCATATATGTAAAGACTTGTTGGATTAAAAGACTTATTGTAATGATTTTAAAATTATTTTTTGTCATATTTTTCTTCCTTTATTATTAATTTTTCTTTAAGGACCATAGCAATCTACAAAGACAATAATCATGAATATAATTTAAAGTCAAATGAGAGTGAGGAGTGAGAAATTGAAAAGGAAATAATAAAAAAATTCTACTTCATCTTGATTGATAATTCTTGAAAATAACACAATTTTATTTTTAAAAGCAACATAGCAAATAATCATTGGGCAAAACTCTTTTTTTTTAACACAATGTTTCACATTTGTAGCTATGTTACCATTTTTACCCTGTTGCCATTGATTTTGATAGTTAAAAAATTATTTAAAATGGGATTTAGCTAATATATGAATGTAGAAAAGTTTTAAGTGATGACAACTTGAAAGTTTTTGATAAAAATTATTTAATTAAACGATTAATTTTTTAATTAATAATTGTTTGTTTTAAATTAAACTTAAAATTAAATAAAAAAATTTATACATTCATTCATTTGCTTATATGGATTTCTGTGACTAACAGAAAACAAATTTTTTATACTTTTAAATTATAGAAAACAATTTTTTTATAATTAAAAAAAAATTAATTCGTACTTAGGTTTACTAAGAAAAAAAATATTTTAGTTATTTTTTATTAAATAATTGTCAAGAAAATTATTAATTATCCGAAAGTGTTTGATTTTCGCTAGAACTGAATTCACATTCTTCACCACCACTTGAAAAATACCGAAATCCTCGCATGTCACCGATTGAGCTACCGCCTGCCGATTTCAATTTTTATTGCAAACTGCTCAAACTCTATTTAAAATATTAAAAATGAATTAAATGTAATGAAGGAATAAATATTTGAGAGAAAAAAAACTATTAACAACACCGAGTGTCACCCTTTACAGGTTTAAAAAAATGTATTTGACCTCGACTGGTCGAATAAAAAGTATTTTATGAATGATTGAGATATATAAATAATAAATATATGTATAATAGATGTATAAATAATTAAATATAAGGAGAGTGTGAACTAATAGTAGGAATTGAAAAAAAAAAGTAGTAGAAGAGCTTCAGGTTAACATTCTCATTGGATGGAGATTCGAATAAATTATTGATTCTTATTCTATAAAATGTTGAGAAAATTCCTGAAGGTTTTGAAATTGGCAGCCTTGTACGTAAGTATCTATTCGTAATTTTGAACATTTATCGAAGATTAAATTGGTAACAAACGTGAGTACACATTGCGTCCAGGAATTGCTATAAGGGGGGGGGGGGGGGAAGCAACTGTTATTATTTCTGCAAATCAGCTATCGAAATTCCTCAAAAGGGTTTCAGATCAGATGTGAATGGATCGGAAAATATAACTGTAGAAATTGTATTAAATGAAGATGAGGGATTCGATTTTATTCTTATAAATAATTTTAAAATGTTTGCATTCTTTTTGTGACAAAAGTCACAAGCAGATGGCAGCACGGTTTCCTGATCAGCGGCACTTTTACTCTTCAGCTGATTTTGAAGTAGAAAACTGAAACTGAATTTAAGGGGTGGGCCATAATTTCAAGTAAACTTCGTAAAATCATAATTAAAGAAAATAGTCTCATCTCCTAAAAAAACTGCGATTTGTGGAGATATGTTCATAAGGCCTTCGGATTTCTTCCCATTAGAAATTGTTCAAAAAATGACCAATAGATGGCGCTTACATGTCGAACTCTGGTGATTTATGCAATTCAGGAAAACTTGACACAGCACATTTTGTTTTTAAGTCAAAGATATTCCAAGTAAATGCCGTCACAAGATGTTAAGTTAGAGAGGTGCTTAATTTACAGCTGAGTGTAACATTTTGGCATTAATGCCACAGATGACCCTTGAACGGCCTCTTTCAATTCCACCATACGGCAGGAGAATCCCTGCAGTCATGTTACTTTATGCATCTCCATAGCCTCAAGTCTCGTAGAGTAAAGTCTGGTGGTCATGAGGGCCACTTCATTTTACATCCTTGGCTTATCTTCGGTCCTCAGCGAATTCAACCCTTACACAACGGTTCTTCGGTGTAATCGAATCTCGAACCTGAAACCCTCCGGCGCCGAAGCTGAGATCTTACCACCAGGCCACCACGACCCCACGAAAGTGTCCTGGGGGAACGGAATGAACAGCTTGAGATGAGGCACCATCATCCTGTATGAAGGAAATGACAAGCAGCTGACGTCGTTGTTACAAAGAAGGCACAACGTGTTATCGCAAAAATTTAAGATATCATTTTGCTGTAACGAAACGTTTTTCAACCAGATGTAAGACAATGATCTTGAAAAGAGAAAAGGCCCAGAAAATAAAGGTCGTGGTGAAACCACAACAAACGATCAGACATGGAAAATGTACAGGGTGTGCCAGAGAAACTTACTTCTTTGAAAAAACTCCCGATTGGTGAGTTGGCTGGATAGAGGGGTGATAGGTGCTGCTACTGGAGGAGGAAGTCCCCTAGTTTGTTTCTGCCTCTAGTCAGTTGCCATCATGCTCTGGTCTAGAGCATTGCGGGCCGTCGCCGTTGAGATCTCTTTTTCTAACTGTCTCTCATTTGTTGCTACGCAACGTGCCTTCCTCGCCCTCTTTGAAATACCTCCTCACAAGACCCGTTCCCGGCCGTCGTTCGATTCTGTCGTGGGTTTACTCATTTCGGGAGTGTCGCTAAACCCAGAAATGGACATCAACAGACCACCAGAACTCCGGAAAATGCCCAACGAGCGAGGCAGTTAGCTCTGCGTTTGACTCGCAAACGCGCAGCTGCTCTGGGAATTTCTGACTCCACTCTTCGGCAAATTCTCCATCAAGACCTTCCATTTCATTCCTTTATATTGGCTGTTGTGCAAGAATCAACTGAACGCGATTTTTTTGCCCGTCAAAATGCATGTGAAATGCTGCTTGAGAATTTGCCTGAAGACGCTGTCGTTTTTTTCAGTGACGAGGCTCACTTTAAATTCCCTGGTTTATGTCAATCGACCACGGACAACAGCTCACCTCAAGAAAAACTTTTGTGACGCCTTTGCCACCATACCGACTGATATCCTGCCAAGTGAGGACACGAACTTAAAAAATCAACTTAATCAGTGTATGTGCACTTAAGCATTTAACCAATGTCATTTTCAAAAGTGTACCAAAAAATACTTTGATATTGTAGTCTCAAACAAAGAAAGAAGTAAAACAATAACTGAAGTACTTTTGCTTTTATTAATCTTTCAAATAAGTAAGTTTCTCTGGCGCACCCTATTGTTGTTTGCCCGTTTATTCACGATAGTTTGATGTCTCCCAGATACAACTGTTTTTTTTATTGACGTCATCGTGCAATGAAAAATGAGCTTCCACTGATCCTATGATGTTCTGCAATTGTTGTGAGTTACGTTCCATTTGTGCAAGCGTCCATGTTACAACGATATCTGCTGGCAGTAATTGATGATGTGTCCGTATTTTGTATGGATACTGTTTCAGGATTCCGTGCACATTTCCAGAATACCCGTTACTCTCTCGGCTTCACAAGCATAGCTACTGCATAACCAAATTTCCAAATACCGAATTTCTCTTGACATTTTGTGCAACAGGGAACGTAGTCGGAATATCTTGTTCAAAGAAAGAGAATGCCTTTCATCGCGCGAAACTTCAGCGATGCTTTTGCCGTGGATTCATCGTTCTCATAGATTCAACCACTAAGCTCCGTTCCACTAATGATAGCGTGCTCCTGACGTCGAATGACGGATCCATTTCCAAGCGTGTGTTTTATAGATACTCTGATGATATTAAATATATATATATATATATTTATACTACAATATTTTTGTTGTTACTGTGTAAACCACCGAAAAAGTTTAATTAAAGTTTTAAACCTCCCAAGGTTGCTCATAATCTGTCATAAAATTGTTACCTCTCAGAATGACTTGTATGAAATTTGAGTACTATAACTACAAAATATGAACCTTTCGCTTGGATTGAGCATGTTGTCTCCTCGGCTTGTTATTTGGAGATGAATCCTTGGTCAATAGATGCGGTTGAGATTCGAACTATTATTTTTTAATTTTAGATGATTGTACTATGCCTATAACCGTCCCGTAGGCGTAAGCAATCAGCTGACCCAGTTTCAAAGCAATTGGACAATCGGTTTAGGAAGGCATCAGAGACAAACATTCATCTTTATTTATGTAGATAATGTTAATAGGGATGGCTCAATTTACATTTTTGTATATCGCTAACGAGGACATATAAAGGTTAAAAACATATCTCTTGGGCGCTGCTTGATTTCGCTACATTATTATTTATCGTATTCTCGGTGCATTTAATACAACTCGCAAAAAGAATACCAGACTAAAAAAATAATATTTCCAGTAAGTTTTTAATAAATTAAAACATAGTTTAAAGAAATTTTATTATTTTAGTTTCTGCGCACAATATAAAAATATTGTTTTGCTTTCGGATTAGATTTGTTAAAGGATGGTTTAATTTTGCTGAAGGGATGGATTAAATTTTGTTGAATAACTTTTACGGACATCAGGCATGCTTTTTAACGACACAAATTTAAAAAACAAAGTGCAGAGTTTGTTGGAAATGCGCGAAATTTGACTTTTTTTAAATAATTTATCATCGAAACATTTCTTTTCGATAACTGTTGAACAATTTAACGATTATAATTTTTTTTGTTGATTTGCAACTGTAGATCATAATCTTACTCTCATATTGAAACCGTTTTTATTGTTTCGTCTTATGGCTTATTTTACGAAAAATTAAAGAAGAATTTTGCTCAGTATCTGCATACTTACCAAGACGTATAAAAAAGAGAAGTCGGAATATCGCGAAATTTATAAGTTTAATGAACCATAAATTTAGATTTTTACTAGTGTCATGATATCATAATACTGGTTTCATTTAGAAAGATTAATGTAACAATGAGCGAAGCCTTTGCAAGAAAATTAAACTAATAAATTTTTAATTTCAAAACATCATGTTCCTAAATTTCAATCTAAACGATTTGACTCAAATTAAAGTAACCAAAACATCCGGCGAACTAACTATTCGCAAAGGTGTTTAGTATCTAACAAATCATATCAAGTTTCCTTTATTTCACATTTTAAGCACAAAAGTTCTCTGATATTGCGTTCCACTGATCTCATTTGTGGGATTTCTTGTTTAAAAAACACTTTAAGCCAGTAGAATGCTTTTAAAGTGTCGTCAGGTTATGTCTGCACCAAGCAAAGAGCCTACACTACATCGTCATTATCGCAATTTCGATATTAAAAAAATCAATTATGGAGTTTGAAAAAAGGCATTGGAATATTGTTTCATAATAAAATCTAACAATTCTCTTTCCCAAAATAGTATTCAGAATGAATAACTGGATCATTTATTAGACTACTGACATAGTTTATTATTGGATTTAATGAATGCGCGATTTAATTTCGTAACTGAAACAAAGTATTACGGGAAATAGTAATTTTGAAAAAGTTGTGAACCAATTTGAACATTGTAGGCTTTGAAAAAAAAAAAAAAAAAAAGAACCCGTCATGTCAGTAGGTCGATGAGATCAGATAAGCATAAAATACATAGGAAAAAAAAACACAACATAATCTTAAAAAAAATGGAGATTGTCATTAGCCATACATTCAGATGATCATCAACTGTTTTTTTCTTTCACAATATGGTGCTATTCGTCAATAAATGATCCGTACATATCAGTTTAACAAATGGTTTGAGATATATTGTTGGAAAATACGTTGTTAAAGCGAAAAGGATTTCTTATTAAAAAACAATTTAAGTAAATAGAGTGCTTTTATCAGTTTAACAAATAGTTTGAGATATATTGTTGGAAAATACGTTGGAAAAGCAATAAGCATGTTCTAAATGTATACGATTAGTGTAAGATATATATATTTTCACAAATACACAAACAGAATTCACCATTGGTGCATCATTCTCTGCGCTTTCTCGTATCCTGAGTCAAATTCTGGTTGAAATCACAGCAGCTAAAATCCGGGAATAGGGATCCGGGAGGCATCCATCATGAATACCAAATCCGGAAGAATGCAAATTCCGTCAAAGACTCATCAGGGTTGAACCACCGGATCAAATGACGGGAGCCTGGGGGAGGGGGGGGGGAGAGACCGCTGAAAAAAGTGAGGGGGGGGGGGGGGGGGGCATAAATTTGGGCCCCCCCCCCCCCCCACCTGGGGGGAAGGAAAGGGAAATGGTGGTCTCGGAGAAAAAAAAAAAAAAAAGAAAAAAAAGAAGAAGAGACAAGGAAAGAAGAGTCAGTCGGGATACAAAAAGAGAAAAAAGAAAGATTCGGCGTGGGTTGTGTCATAATCTTGTCTTGCCGAGGACCACTTCCCATCTTATTATCGGAATCCTTTAGGGGAGGATTAATGCGGCTCGTGGAAGTTCACCCAATTGGGTCTGCAGTCCGGGGACTTAATCAGGGATCGGGACGGTCTTCCAGCCGTGGCATGATATCGCCGTCATTCTCCATCCAGGCCTAATGAGCGAGAAATTTCAGAAAGATCGCACCCGGTACAGTTCATAATGTAGGCGCCTTTTTCTCTTTCAAAAACAAATAAATTCGTCATTTTTTTAAAAAAATTTGGACGTTTTACGTTGGTTAAAGAAATTTTTATCGGTTTTTAACTCACTTCCTGTTGTATTAGAACTGTGTTACTTCAATGATCCCAGTTAGTAAGAGAATACTTTAATCCTTTCAGGACTTAATTAGAAATTGACTGATTGATTCTTGTGTATTAATAAATATGAGAGTAAATTAATTGCACAATTCCATCAAAATTGCAGAATATATTGTAATTTAGGCGAAATTTTTAAGTCTCTCTTTCATTTTCAGAAATAAAAATCTGTTTCTTATATTATATCCCTTTTTTCTCGTTTTCTATGGTACTGAAACTCAAAACCTTGAAACTCAAATGCCTTTTACATTTGAGTGATGCCAGTTGGTAAAACAGTATTTTAACCCTTTCAAGGCGTAATTAGCAATTAATGGATTATTTTTTGAGTTTTGCTAAATTTGAGAGTAAATTAATTTCAGAATATCATAATATTCAAAAAAATAAATCATGCTATATATATAAAAGAGAGACACACACACACACATACTATCTGGTACCCGGAGCGTTTCTGCTGCAGAAGAAATAATTTTGGAAATACCGATTGGAATTGGAAATAGTTATCTCGTTCCATTAAGAAGGATATTTATTTTCTTGCCGACTATGAATACATGCATTGAAATGGAAGGGTATGCAAAGGAGAAGCGTCAATAATATTAATTCTAGTTTATATATAGTTTAAAATCATAAAATTATTAAAACAATCAAAACCCATTTCTTGGTCAACAAAAATTAAAACGAAACCAACTAGGTCAAAATCGAAATGAAAACTCAATTCTGAATTACACGCTAAAAGTTCACAAAATGAAAGGTAAATGAAAAAGAACCAATGAATGAAACAAATCCAACATACTATAATTAAAGAATTATTTAAACGAAACAGAAACAGTACTAACCACGGAAACGGAACCAAAACTGGAATCGGAAACTAAAAATTAAAAAAGTTTTTTAATCAATCAGTTATATTTGGAGAGAGCAAATGCAGCTACAACCGGATTTTTTCTGTAAGGCATCGATGGACAACGGTTAAAAGTATTGACACCTCGTGACCCGAAAATCCCCCGAAAATTACGGCAAAAGAGACATACCAATTTAAACAGCAAAAGAAAACTAAAATTAACCATGGTTAATTCAAGTAAAAAGGAACTTGACAAAAGATTGTTAGCTTTCGCTAAAAAAAACTAAAATTAAAACATGCTCTTTAAAGTATCCCTATTTGTTCCCCACTGTTAAATTTCACAAAAAACCAATAAAATTTAGATTCGTTACCTGTAATACAGGCAGTTATAATTACTACATGGGGAAGCAACTTTTCAAATACCTAAAAATTATACTAAGTAAATTTGAAGAAGAAGATTGCTTTGCAATTAATAATAACAAAAAGGTTTTGGATTTTTTAAAAGATAACAAAATTTGTAAAATTAATACCTTTGACTTTGAAAATTTATATACTAACCTTCCCCATGAGAAATTAATAAATTTCTGTACTTTTATATATGACGAATATTTAAATGAAGATATAATTAATAAACATAACTGGCTGGTTTTATGCAATTTTAATATTACCGAAAATTATGTCTTCAATGGTATTGAATTTTATAAACAAGTTAAGGGTATTCCAATGGGTACAGCTTTCTCAAGTGCTTTAGCCAACATTTTCCTACATTATTACGAGAAAAAAATAATGAATAATTACTTAATAAATGGATGGAGATTTATTGATGATTTAATTTTGATTAACTTAGATAATACCAGTATTGTTACTAACTGCTATCCTAAACAATTAACTTTAACAGAAACAAATAAAAATCATCTTGAAACTACTTATCTGGATTTGAAGATCAAAATTACTAATGATAAAACAACAATCGGTATTTATGATAAAAGAGACGAATTCTAATTTAATATAATTAAATTCTGTAATTATCACTCTAATCTTAACTCTAAAATTTTCAAAAATTTAATATTCTCACAATTCAATAAAATTAAAACAATTTGTAATAACAAAATTTTTTTTATAAAAGCAATAAATAGTTTTATTAAAAATTTAAACAATAATGATTTTTCCAAAAACTACTGCAATATCAATATTTTAATAAAAAAAGAAATGATGAAATATTAGTGAAATAGATGGCGCTCATAAACTACATTCATCTTTATTTACACTGAAAAGAAAACGGTAGTTGTTCCAGAGGCGGGTAGGTCTTTATCACTTTTTGTTTTCTTAATTTGAGTTATTAATTGCGGTTGAATTTTCTTCTGTAGTTTTACTTTTTATATATATTTTTGTTTCATTTGGTGATGTTTTTTAATATTTTGCTTTGTTTTTGTCTTTTGCTGTTTAAATTGGTATGTCTTTTTTGCCGTCATTTTCGGGGGATTTTCGGGTCACGAGATGTCAATACTTTTAACCGTTGTCCACCGATGCCTCACAGAAAAAATCCCTTATTTGGAATCCTTGGTTGAAAGTGGCCCTTGACGAAGTT
>JAPMOQ010034961.1:791009-845334 GCA_026543055.1 Argiope trifasciata | reverse complement strand
TTCGTGTATCAGTTCACAAAAGCAAACTCAGTAGATTAGGTAACAGACAACTTTTTTTTTTTTTTTTTAATTTGATATGACTTGAAGTCAAATCCTTTTAAGCCGTACGAATTGTTTTATTTATTTAAAATTTGGATATTAAAAATAACAAAACACTGTTGGTAACGCGATTTTTGTTTTACTGATGTAATAACGTGAAAACTGATGCATTTTATCTCGCGTGCCGAAACTAATACAAAAGAAACGCGAGTTTCGGAACGCGACATTATTACTTTATACCATAGCAATAAATCTCAAATTGACTACGTTTTAGTTACAAATCATTTGTATGGGAAAAAGAAAAGGGCTATTTTTAGGGTTTTTCAAGCAATAATTCTAATTTTTCTCGCCGTAAAAACCATCCTTGAACTTCAACGAACATTTTAAAAAAAGATTTGGCCAAATTGGTCCAGGCGTTGTTGAGTTATGCGCTTACCAACACATTTTGCGATTCATTTTTATATTATAGATGTGCAACAACATACAATTGCGAGTCTTTGTTCTCAAATATGGCAACATGTCGACACTCTGTAGAGCATGTTGGGTTACAACAGCGGTATGAGGGCGAGCGTTCTACTGTTGGAAAACACCCCCTTGAATGCTGTTCATGAATGGCAGCACAACAAGTTGTATCACTAGACTGACGTACAAATTTGCAGTCAGGGTGCGTGGGATAACCACGAGAGTGCTCCTGCTGTAATACGAAATTGCTCCCCAAACCATAACTCCGGGAGTAGTCCCTGTGTGTCTAGGCCACAGACAGGTCACTAGCAGGCGTTCACCTGGCCTCCTTCTAACCAACAAACGGCTATCACAGCGACCAAGGTAGAACCGGCTTTCATCAGAAAATACAAGAGATCTCCGTCCTCCAATGAGCTCTAGCCTGACACCACTCACATCGCAAACGGCAGTGGTTTGGAGTCAGCGGAATGCACTGTACAGGGCGTCTGGCTTGGAGCTGTCCTTGAAGTAACCGATTTGTAACAGTTCGTTGTGTCACTGTGGTGCCACCTGCAGCTCGAATTTCAGCTGTAGACGCAGTACGATTAGCCACAGCCATACGCCGAATACAACGGTATTCCCTCTCAGTAGTACCGCGTGGCCTCCCGAAACCTGGTCTTCTTGAGGCAGTACCTTCCCTTGACCACTGCCGCCAATACTCATGCACAGTGGATACACTCCTGCCAAGTCTTTCAGCAATATCGCGGAAAGAAAACCCACCTTCTCGTAGCCCTACAACACGACCTCGTTCAAACTCAGTAAGCTGTTGATAATGGCTTCTTCGTCTTCTCAGAGGCATCTTTGACTAACATTAAACCACTACGTCAAATCTCAGCTGTAAATAACGATCACGAACCTTCCAGCACCTATTTAAAGTAAATCTCATTTGCATGTTCATAGTGTCGCTACTAGCGCCACACTTACGCGCGTAGCTCGAAATTTGAATCGACGTCATATTTCAGATGTATAAACACGCCTACCAAATTTCTTTTATCTAGCACAGCTCCTTCCTAGTGTTGGGATTTTTTTTCCATCAGTGTATTTGAAATCAAAATACCTAACAAAGCTTAATGACTCACATTTAGATAATTGTTAAGGACCGGGAACTCTAAATATATCCCCAATTATAAGAAATTAGGTGAAAATATGGAAACCCAAGTGTCACACTGAATTATATGTATCATTATGCATGACACCAGCAAAATAAAGTTATAAAAAATCTGTTTTTTTTAATGCCTATTTATACCTGTTGATTATCTGTAAAATATGCGCCCTTGGTGATTTTCAAATTTAGTATTGCGCCCTTAAGGACAAACAGGTTGCCGACTTCTGCTCTAGATGATTGTATTGTGCCTTCCCGTCAGTGCAAGCAATGTGTTGTTGAAATTTCATTGGAATAGGATGAGCATAAGAGGCATACAAACATTCATTTTTATTTATATAGAAGCCCTGCATTTATCTCAAGCCACGTAAAATGTGACCACGACCGTGACCCGGTGAATCACCGAGTCGAGTTGAGATAGAAGGCTCTGTACTGGCAGTTTATATACGTTTACATATTGTGCTCCGCTCTTCAAGAATTTTGTAGAGAAAAAATGTTAAAGTATATGAACCGATCACATTTTAACACCGATTCCAACAACTTAAATATAGGAAACATAAACAATGACGAAGATGCAATGCCTCGATTTTCTCATTTAATTACGATAAAAGAAAAGTATGTCGGATAGTAGAGAACCGGATACTCGAGAGTGTACTGTAGATCATACACAGGTAAATTACCCTTCTTACGGGTAGGCGTATTATTTAATCTGTAAAAGTCTTAAGGTATCTCACTATGTACAAAGGAAACGTTTTGAAAAATTGGATTTTTTAAACACTGTTAAGGATCTTTAGATGTATTGTCTATTATAAACACTGTAAATAAAAAATATATATTTGAAAAGATAATATATTTTGAGAAATAGGAAAATGTGTAGTAAATTTTATTGACACTGAACCAAAACGGTTAACTATACAGAACTGTAATGCAGAAATCCTATTTTTCTCGAATACAAGTTAGAGAATGTAATGGTGAATGAAATGAACCAAAATCTAAGAAAAAATCTTGGGATGCAAAGAAGTGATGGGGGAAAATATACACATATATGACTTTTTACCATAAATTCACAACTTTATTGTTCTAAAAACACCTATAAAAGAAAAAGTATTTCACCCACAATTAAACTTTTGGTTCATTTCATTGCCCACATTATTAAACACACACACTAAACTTTTTATATTTACCTCTGTTAATTTCTTAGATACCATGTGAACGGTGGAGAATGTTTATGA
This sequence comes from Argiope trifasciata, assembly GCA_026543055.1. Lineage (NCBI taxonomy): Eukaryota > Metazoa > Arthropoda > Arachnida > Araneae > Araneidae > Argiope > Argiope trifasciata. The sequence continues at coordinate 842,460 of JAPMOQ010034961.1, read as the reverse complement.
AAAATTATGTTTTGTGAAAATTGAATTGAAAGACACGTTTTAGCTTAAAAAATATGTCACCCTGGATGATAGAAGAGGCCTTCCTTTTTATAAAAAAGATAAATGGTTTTGGATAGATAAAAGTCTGAACTGCAAGAAATAATAATTAAAAACAATTCGCCAATGTGGTCAATAACCAGTGTTTTTAACGTAGTCGGAAACCTTAATAGTTAATTTAATAATAATTTCAAAGAACTCCGGTCTAATGTTTGAATCAAACCATCCATCTTAACACGTTCACCGCCCTTACCTGATGTCAGGGCCATCTATCAAATGGGACGACACCTTCTTTGCTCTCTTTTAATTGCAGTAGAGAAAGTGCCATCTAATATTGCATATTATTTGTAATTGCCAATTACATAATATTTATAACACACAGGCACATTTACGGCAATCAATGTGTTAAAGAAATGCCTCAATTTTTAGAATTGCGGGGGCAAATCTCCGCGAGCTTTCCGAGCGGATGCAGATGAAGAGAGGCCCGAAACAGATTATTGTCTGCGGGACACCCTGAAAGGTTAATGGCGAAATATTCCTAATGAACGGACTCGCGCCAACGGAGCCATTATGGAAGCAGAGGTCCTCGATCCGTTCTTTGTCGAAGGGGAAGGAAGATAATCCCAAAGAAGGATTACCCAAGTCTCCACAAGGACCCTTTAGATTCGAGGGTTGCCGCCATACCGCGCGTTCCTAGAGGGAGACCGTCGCCAAATGTAGTTACAGCTCGGTTTTCGGAAAGCGGATTGGATTCTGAAATGGCGCCAAAATGTGTGGTGGACTTTGAAGTAAGGAAAGATCTCTTGGGGAGGAAAATAAATAAAAACCCACACATAAATATTTATTAAGAAAAAACAAAAGAGTAACAGATGTTAAAGTATCTGTCAGTGGTATTCTCTCTTTGTCATTTATTCAAGATTGAACATTTAAGATGGTATCACCCATTCAGCAATCAACCACATAAATAACACACTTTAAATGTCCACTAGCGTTTGAGATCTAAAAACATTGTGTTAAAGGAGACAAAAGCATCAAACAATGCCCAAGAGATTCAATATGAATCTCAGTCACCAAATAAGTCATCACTAAAGGGGATTAAGGTGTCCGACTACGTTAAAAACCTAATTATCGTCCACATTGGCGAATTTTTATTACTATGATTATTTGTTGTAGTTCAAACTTTCATCTTTCCAAAACAGTTTTTCTTTTCTATTAAAAGGAAGGCCTCACCTGTCATCCTGGGTCACACATTTTTTCATCTAAAATTTGTCTTTCACTTTAGTTTTCTCAAAACTTTAATTTTCATTAAAATTCTCCACCATTAACCAGCTATCTTAAAACTTAATATATAATATATATAAAACTTTCAGCGTGTGCTTTAAATAATGTGGGCAATGAAATGAACCAAAAGTTTGATGGTTGGTGGAATACTTTTTCATTTGTAGGTGTTTTTAGAAAAGTTGAGTTGCTAATTTATGAAAAAAAAATGTAGAGATACGTATATTTTTACCCATCACTTCCTTGCATCTCAAGATGTTTCTTAGATTTTAGTTCATTTTATACATCATTACGTTCTTTTACTTGTGTGCAATGAAAAATAGGATGGCTGCATTACCAATTTGTGTAGAGTGCTAACCGTTTTGGTTGAATTTCATTAAAATTTACTACACATTTTCCCATTTCTCACAATATAAATATTGGTTTGAAATCCTTTTTTGCATCGATAGTATTTTGTATTCTAATTGACAATACATCTAAAAACCATAGTCTTAAATAATTTTTAAAATATCCAATTTTTAAAAAATGTGCTTTCGAACGTAGTCGGATATCTTAATTTGCTTAATTCTTCTAAAAAAAGCTTTGATTTTTAAAAAATTCGTCTGGCATTTACTTACGTCCAAACAATAAATAGGTTGCAAATAAAATAACCAAAAAGAAATATTATAAGTTATAATCTTAGGTCAACGATTAGTTTTCTTCATTATAAGCGCGTATAGTCAAAAGTTGATCAAGCTAATTAAGTGTTATTAATTAATTTATCATGATAAATGGAGTTCATAAGAATGATGTTCTAGTATTTTTTTTTGTACACAACATCAGCAGTTGCATCTTTAGTAAAATAAAATCTTGAGGAGTGCCTCTCTCCGCTTGTTATTCGAACACAAAGTTGTGATCATTCTTCTGACAATCCCAAACATAGTAATATTTCCTTTAAGAAGAAAGTTTGTAAGATATTAAGTCATGACCATTATATTATTTCTAAGTACTATTATTGTATAAGTAAGTTTACATTTTAGTTTGTTGATGGGTTCTTTTTCCTATTTATTCCTAATCCAGAAATAAAAATGAGAAGATACCATCCACTGATAATCCAAAAAATATCTGGACACGGGAAATTTCCAAAGATTTGAAAGAAGGCAGGAAAATGAATGCATTTGTGGAGAAATGGGTACGGTTTGCCACTATTTGAAGGAATGTATGGAGATCTCAGAGTGAAGGAAGGACCTGAAGATAGTCAATAATGATTTAAGTACAGTACTGATGGTACTGGGTAATCTCAAAACCCTGAAGGATAGGATGTCAAAGATGGACAGTTTCATTCCAACTGTTTGAGAGCTTGCAGGTGGTGAGGGAGACAGCTATTAACCACCCGGAAAGAATGTTAGTTTGACGGATCGGTCCATGTAAGGATGGACAATACTTATTCAGCAGTCGACCCCAACACATCCTGTTGATACTGCTACGTTCAGTGGTGGCGGGGTGGTCGGTTGTGTACAAGAAGAAGGTTCTTTTCCTTTGTAAACAAGTGCCTTTAGAATTTATGAAATTTTACTATTGTATAGATACAATACAGTAAAAGCTCCTTATTCGAGCTTCCTTCATTCGCGTTTTCACTATTCACGGATTAAAAAAATGCGACCCAATTCCTATATTCGCGGCTAAAAATTTCTTTATTCGCGATTTCTTTATTCAACCTGCCAGTGTTTTGGCGTGCTAATAAGAAAGCGTGGGTTACAATCGCTATTTTTTGTGACTGGTTCCAAAATTGTTTTGTTTCTGAAGTTGAAACTTATTTTTTTTTAAACAGAATTTAGACTTTAAAGCACTTATAGTTTTGGACAATGCACCAGGTCATCCTAGCAAATTTAACTTGAAACTATGCATCCAAATATAAAAGTGACATTTTTACCTCCCAACACGGCAGCTGTGCCTCAACCTATGGACCAAGAAATAATTCAGGCCTTTAAGCTTCATTACATAAGATGAAACCTTCAAAATCATATAGGATAATATGGAATGTAATCCTGATATGAATATTATCGAATGCTGGATGAAATTTGACACAGCAAAATGCATCGTAAACATAAAAGAATCATTGGAAAAACTGAAGCCACACACATTGCAGTCATGCTGGAAAAAACTGTGGCCTGATCTGAATGCGGAAAATGACGAAGAATCTGAGCAAGTTCAATCTTTGACTGCAAACATAGCCGAAATCGGGAATGGAATAGGACGAGATGGGTTCGAACAGATAGAATCAAGTGACATTCAGGAATTGCTTGGATCGCAAGATAAAGATCTGACTGAAACCGACTTGGAGGAAATGTTAAATTCATAGGTCATTGAAGAAGAGCCTTCAACAAGCACTGGAAACGTGACATTTCATTTGAAAAATCTTAGTGAAGGTGTAAGAATGGCAAATGAGCCTTGTGATTTCTTTATGAATATTGATCCGTCTATGGAACGAAGTCTTATTTTTAAGAGGCAAATTGCTAATGTGACTGCTGGGTATCAGTCTGAACGGAAGGAGCTTTTAAAAACTGCCAAGCAAGAGAAAATGACAAAATTCTTCAAACCATTGCCTAAGCCTTAAAATAATGAATCAAAATGCTCAAAAACTTCAATTAAATTGATTTTTATTATTTTGTCACTTAGGAGCGTATCCCCTATAGTCCCATATAAATGACCCTTCCGTATTCACGGTTTCTGTATTCGCGGCATGTTTATGGAACATATACCCCGTGAATAAAGAGCTTTTACTGTATTTATATTTTATACGCTGCCGTGCCGCTCATCCGATTGCGATGAAACTTTGAATACTTATTTCATGCATTCATTTGTTTCTGTCGAAGATGGAAAAACAAAACAATATTGCCGACTCTAAAGTTTTGAATAAAAGACTTTAAAAACTAGAATTAATATTATTGACGCTTCTCCTTTGCATACCCTTCCATTTCGATGCATGTATGCATAGTCGGCAAGAAAATAAATATCCTTCTTAATGGAACGAGATAACTATTTCCGATTCCAAGCGGTTTTTCCAAGATTATTTCTTCTGCAGCTCCGGGTAGCAGCTGGTTCGAGAATAAATCTATAAGAGACACTTACGCTATTTCTGTACGTAAAAATATAAAAGGCACATTCGACTACTGATTTTTGTCTTTTAATTTGCTACTGACTTAATTAGTGTGTGTAATTTCCGATTTCGCGTCGATAAAACCTACCAACTTGGATTTAAATATAGGCAGAACTATATAAAAAATATCTGTCAGTTTAGTTTGGCTTTATAACTTTTTATTTAAAGGATACACGAGGTCTATTGCCGAGGTCCTGGCATAAGGGAAGCGGGTCTTCCTCGTGATCTGGGCGTCCCGGTTCGGGCACGATTGTTCTTCTGTGTTCTATCTGTGAGTTGCATGAATGTGCCCCCCTGTAAAAAGGGATTGTGCAAGCGAATGTACATGCCATCTTCATTTGAGCTAGAAGTCAGACTTCTACCCACTGGGTGCTCAGGGGTCTTTACTTTCAGAAGCTACTGCACTCGCTATCCGTGGAAACATGTATACGACATCATCAAAAGGTCTATTTTATAATAGAATTCGACTTTTTAAGCCACGGTCAAATGAAGAGAAAAACGACTGAGCTGGCACCCAACTCTTTAGATTTCTGGTGGCCAAGGTGACCTGCTGGTAAGGTATCGGCTTCAGTACCGGAGGGTTTCAGGTTCGAGACTCGATTGCACTGAAGAACCGTCGTGTGAGGGGGTCTCTTGCACATTAAATCTGTCAGGCCGAACGCCCTCCTTTTGGTGTGGAGAGGGGGGTACCAGCTCGGGTGTCGTTCTCGTCATCTGACCGCGATTCAAAAAAAAGTTTAGTTTAGTTTAGTTATATTAACGTCCCGTTTAAAGCAACACGAGGGCTATTTTGGGACGGACCTCGTAATTTTGAACCAAGATCAGATGACGAGGACGACACCTGAACTGGCACCCTCCTTTCCCCACCACACCAACGGGAGGACGTTTGGCCTGACAGATTTAACGTGCAAGAGACCCCCTCACACGACGGTTCTTCGGTGGAATCGAGTCTCGAACCTGCAACCCTCCGGTTTCGAAGCCGAGACCTTAACCCCAGGCCGCCGCGGCCCTCAAAATGACAAGATCCATCTCAAAATTGCCTTATTTTGGTTTTAAAACGGGACATAGATACAGCTAAAATAAAATAAACTCAATATCAATTGCAACAAGCCCATAAGCACAGCAGGTCATTTGTGCATTCGGATTTCGAACTGGAATCGTACTTGTGGGCAACTATTTTCTGACCGTACGGTAGGTGGCGACACGCCTAAGAAATGAATCAGGTGCTTAATCAATCGAAGAAGAGGTCCAATAGGTGAAAATCTGGTTTTACAATCTAAAGGCCTCATCGCGCTGCGAAATATCGTCGGCAATTTTCCGTTTTTACCCTCAAGAACCGGTCAAGCAAGTTTTTTCATTTTTTTTAACCAGCTTGAAAATGCCGAGGATAGTGACGGAAACGCCTCCAAATTCAACCAAGCATGTAAAATTTCAATATAGTGGCGTCACTTTCGTTGTCATTAGCTGACGCAAAGTGCGGACGATATTTCACCCTGTGTTAAGGCCTTAAGAGAAAACTTATATTTTGCTTCTTTTAAGATAAACTAAAACGAATATTTTTGTATGATTCTGCATGACATTGTTACACAGCAACCTTATATCCATCTGATATTATATGACACGAGCAGTATGACTTTTGCTGTTTACATTATGCATGACATTCATGCCGGGTTTACATTCAATCTTAAGAATTTTTTAAATATGAAGATTCTTTTCCTAGATTTTTCTAGGTAGCCATTAATCTACAACATAAAACTTAATTTGGATTTTCACCTGCGCATAATATTTAATTTTTTATAATTTTTTCTTTGTAAAAAACACAAAAATATCTGAAAAATACAGGAAATCTGACTTTGGACATTTTTAAAAAAAATTACTTTACACCTTAATGTTAATTTTATGCTTTTATAAAACATGTATTTCTGAACATTTCTAAGAAATTGAACACTTCTACCTCCATTTTTTAGAAAGCCTCAGGCTTTCGAAGTGTAGTATACAAGCAAAAAATGAACATGGAGAAAAATGCACTTTTAGCATTCTTCAAAAATATTAGAGTACAAATCATTTTGCACTATTTTAATTTTCAAAAAATTATCTTTTCAACTCTATTAACGATTTTATGGTATAAATAGATTTTCTATGTTTAATCCGTTTTGAAAGAAAATATGTTAATCCCATTTTCTAAAATTAAATTTGAGAATTCTGAAAGAATATGAAACGAGTCACTAGATACAATAGATAGTTTCTTTCATAGCCGTTCTGAAAGAACACCAGGCTTCACAGTTCTAAAAGAATACACAAATCTAATGAATAAAACTGAATATTTATTTTTTCGTATTTTATACACTGTCATAGCGCTCATTCTGTTTCTATTAAACATTGCCTAATGATTGACTGATTGCACTTTATTTTATTCGGAAACTCATCTGGTACCAACTAGTAACTTAATAAAAAATAAAGCTACGGCTCTAAGATTTAGCAGGCACATTTAAAATGACTCAATGTATCATACGAGCCAATAAAAATAATTGTATGTTTTGATGATTTTTCTAGTACTAGGTAACCTTAAATATTTTGGCAATAAAAATGAGACAGCACAGTCTGAAGGTATTGTTACAAAAAAATTTATTGTGCAGATCTAGATATACAAAGGTGAACAAATGATGACAGTTTCGCAGTTCTTCGATGATTCATAATAAAAAAAAAGCATCAATGGATATTTGGAACTTTAATAAATTAAGAGAGTGACAACGGTCGGGACGTAATACAACGAATGAGAACGCTCGGGCCTACAAAAAGACGCGGCTAAAACGATGGCTTGGCAAAATGAGTGCCTTTCCCACCATAAAAGTTAGAAGCAACGGAAGCAGATAGACTCAATTTCATTATGAATCAAAAATGCAACTTTTTAAAAATTCTTCATAGTTTTTATGTATTTATTTTATTTCACAAGAGATTGAACTCGCATCGAAAAGTGCACTCTGTTATTAGCTTTTTTAAAACAAACAAAAGCACAGACTTAACTAAACAATGATGAAGATGGATTAAGGCATCCGACTACCTTAGCTACATTGCTTATCGACCACATTGTCGAATTTCTTTTATTGTTCTTTCTTCTAGTTTAGACTTTCCTCTTTCCAAAACAGTTTCTCTTTTCTAGGAAAAGGAAGGTCTGACTTATCCTTAAAATTTGCATATTTTTCAATTAAAATTTGTCTTCCATTTTCTCAAAACTTTCATTTTCGTAAGAATTCTCCACCGTTAACATAATGTCTCAAAAACTAGTAGAGGTATTTGCATAAAAAAATTCAGCGCGTGTTTCAAATGTTAGGGACAATAACAGGAACCAAAAGTTTTATGGTTGGTGAAATCTTTCATTTATAGGTGTTGTTAGAAAAATTAAATTGTGAATTTAGGAAAAACAATGCATACATACGTATATTTTTACCCTAAATTCTTTGCATCTCAAAATCTTTCTTAGGTTTTGGTTCATTTCATTCATCAATATTTTCCATAACTTATGTGCAATGACAAATAGGATGGCTGCATGACCATTTTGTGAAGAGTGTTAACCATTTTGATTAAATTTCACTAAAATTTGCAGCAAATTTTCCTAGTTCTCCAAATATATATTTTCAATTAATTTTTTTGTGTTTATAATATTTTGTATTATAATTGACGACACATCTAAAAACCATTGTTTTAAATATATAAAAAAAACTTTTTTTTTTTTCAAATTTATCGTTCGAACGTAGTCGGATTCCTTAATATATATTTATATATGTTGTTTACTGTTTAAAAAATAAATCTGATTATTCCCTAACTGCAACCAATCGCAATTATAGTTGTCTGATTTGCCTTCTGCAATATTAAGAAAAGAATAATTCACATTTGGAGTCCACGCAGTTTTTATCTATGATTATGTAACTTATACTTTTTATCTTGTTTTGGAAATACTAAATTAGATAACCTCTAGTAGAACTTTTGAAAAAGTTTATTTACAAGTAGTGCACCAAGTTTTTGAAGTATAAACTATCAAAAGAATGCAAGAAATGAAACAATAAAAAAATTAAATTCTTAATCATTACCATGTATGCATTTGGTAAAAGAGAGTTCAATAAGAATGGGTCATCCGTGTTTTAGTATTAAGAATTGAATGTGGTATCAAAAACACAGCATATCGCAGATATTTTTGATGATCAGGTTCAACTTCTAAGATGCCTATGAGTCTATTTTAGCATGTTTCTAAACCTTTCCAAATAAACAGATAATTGATTCTTTGATTTTATTGGATATTTAAATACTAATTTTGGGAAACGAAAGGCAAAGCGGACAACTTGGAAAAGTAAATTTGTAAAATTTTTTTCTTTGCAAATTTCTTTTTCCAATATTTTATGATTGCACCATCACCCACTTCAAAGCACACATTTCAAAGAATAAAAGTAAATATTAAAACAAAAAATAAGAGTAAAAGATTATTACACATATCAAAATGTTCAAATAAAATAAATTTTCGAAAACTGAAGTGGGATTCAGGTGTGATTTTCAATTATTAATTGTGGCAGTTTGACAATTATAAATTGCAATTTCCAAATACGAATTTTTACAATTTGAAAATTATAAATTATCGCAATTCCAAACATAAATTGTCGCAGTTTGACAATTATAAATTGCGATTTCCATATATAAATTATCACAATTCCAAACATAAATTGGTAGCAGTTTGACAATTATAAATTGGGATTTCCGAATATAAACTGTCGCAATAGTTTTATTTTATTTTTCTCGTTGGAGCCTATTCGCACAGGTGTCCAGAGAAATGAAGTGAACTGAAAGAGAGCAGGGACGGTGGCACTGATTTTGCCGAGCCATCTCCTACGTGTGTGACATCGATGACTTTACATCCGAAATGATTTGATGACGTCGCGGGCAGAGCACGTGACCTTCAAACAAAGACGTCACGACATCTCTCTCTGATCAATGCCGTGGATTAAAAAAGGGATGGTGTTAGCATTTATAGTTATGTGTAGGGGTAGTCTGGGAGGCCATAAATAATGCAGGAGGAAAATCAATGTGGGAAAACTCTGGGGAAACTTCGTTTGCAAATCTGGCGAGGAGAATGAGTATCCGTTCTGGCACAGACTGGAAAATGTGTGTCTTCCGTTTTTTTTCCACTTGTAGAGATGGCAACATCAGAGATTCGAACGTATTCCTTGAGATAATGCTCAAATAATAGACGTGAACGATATATATATACTTTTGATATTAATATACATATAGTCAAAAGTATATATATACTTTTGATATTAATAAATAGATTACTTTTTGATGTTTAGAGTTTTTGATGAATGATCACACTTTTTTTTTATATTTCTTTGGTAAAAAATAATTACGAATACAACCAGAAACCGATAGTTATACAAAATGCAGTTCGACAGAGCTAGGTCATGATAATTCGATCCTTTTTACGTAATGATCTCAAGCTGTATGACATTTTCAGAATGCTTTTTATTTCATTTAAGTCAGCTGAAATGGTTCGAAATTAAATTTTCAGGCCAGTAAATGATTAATAGCAAGGGAAAAACCGAGATACCATTAAAAAGACAAAGTTCTAATGTTGTAGTTATAGGGAAGAAATAGATCTTTTTGAGAATTTTTTTATTTATTTTTGTTTTGATTTATTAAAATTGCTTGATCACTCCTGAAAAATAAAAGGTCAGACAAGTTTTTTAACAACGAGATTAATTTTTAAAAAACTATTTAATCAACTGGACTGCATTCAGAGATGTTTCAAACCCAGAAACAGACTCATAGGTGACAAAAATTTTCCAGTCTATCCCGTGCGGTGTTACAACAGCAGAGCACCGGTTATACATTCAAGGAAATAATAAAAATCTGTTTTTCTGTCATAATACGTTGCAAGATATAACTTGGGGGGGGGGGGGAATTATTTCTCTCAGTTGAATTTCTCTCGCACTTTCGAGATAAAGATTCGTGGTCATATCTGGAGATTTTGAATTTCTATTTCTTGATTTCGAGAACTATTGAGACTACAAAACGACCAAATTATTAAGCCGATTGATAATAATAGTTGATAATTCACATTGATACTTATCAATCAACCACGCTCTACCAAAGGGAACATTGATTTTTTTTTCACTTGATATACAAAACAACATCAACTCCTTGAGTCAGCTATGAGTACATTTTAATTTTTGTTTCCAGGGCATAAGGTGCACAGTTTTTTTTTGTTTTTCTGCTAGTTTTCTATTTTCTCCTCTCCCAGCCTCGTTCTTTGATTAAAAAACAATTCCTGTTCGAGGGAGCGGGGTGTGTGGGAGGTTCTAATCGACCCATCGACTGGAACAAACTCTCTAACAATTCGAGACGGCTGGTTCACCGTCCTGCCAAAACCATCGGCTTTTTTTACATAACAAACGTTTAATCCTAACACACAACAGTGTCCTGCACTGCGACGACTCCGTTAACTTTCACCTGGAAAAAAAAGAAAGGAAAAGAAGGTCAAAGAAAAGCATTTCAATGAATTTAAACATTCAGAGTAATTCAAAGATAAAGAAGATTCGAAGATCTTGTCCGGAAATTCGAAACATGATGTTTACGTGTTGACACTACATGTAAAAGAAGTTCGAACGTTATTCAAGTTGCAAACAGTTCGGTACATTTCGTGTTTCGCTCTTTCGGAGGAATCATTCCATTGTTTAACGGTGCCCAATATTGGGAACAAAAAGAAGGAAAAAAAAAGAGAGCGAAAACGAAATTTATTAACTAAACGAAATTATTATCTGCATATTATATAATAGCAGCTGTAAAATGTATTTGTAAAAAACATTTAATGATGTTCGAGTCATCATTAAGTGATTGTGCAATGACCGAGCATCATCATCGCGATATATCGCCTGATACATATCGATATTTTTCGATCTACGGGATGTCATTATTCATTTATTTATAGCTATTATAAGTTATAAGAAGCATCTTTTAACGCACTGACTGATCACAACGAGTCCAAATAAAATTAATTAGCAGCATTTATTATGGAAAGCCACAAATTCTACAATCGAGGTCAAGTGCTCTGACAGGTGTGCAAAATTCCAATAATAACCCGATTTAGACGAAAGGTGGACTATTTGGGCGTTGGTTCAAGTGAGGCAATTCATTGTGGCTAAACCTTTTTTTTTAAAAGCGAAGTACACAGCACTCCCAAATATCCAACCCAATGTGGTGATAGGGAAGAAGATCAGATAAGCCGGAGTTGTATGAGTTCATTTCTTTGCCCACCACCAGAACACAAAATTTTTAAATCGAAATTCGCAGTCGCAATACGCATTTTCTCACTACTTATTTAGTTTTAAGCCTTATATTTATCTCAAATCACGTGGAATTAGAACGCGGTCGCGTGGAACAAAGAAGCGTCGAGTTAGAAAAGAAGGCTCTGTAGGCATGGTTTATATACTGCACTGCAAGCATTTGTTAGAGAAAAAGTGAGTTAGAGAATATAAACTGTTCCCAATTTAACACAAATTCCGTAATGCCCAACTTAAATACAGGAAACAAGAACAAAATATGAACTCTAATCTTAGAGATATTACTGAAGAAATTTGACTCAAAACTGATTTCACTTTTCAATGACAAATAGTTACGCAGATATGAAAAAGTAATCCTAAGACTTTATGCTTAGCTTTCAGCATTATTTTTCTTTCTTTTATTCCACTTCCACTAGCTTAGGTAAAACACCACCTTCCAATCTTTTTTGCCAGTCCTTCACTGTACTTTCTAAGCTCCTAATTCCAGAACTATATTTCTTACTGTTACGCTAGAGTCTAGTCGCTGTATAATGCGTCATTTCTCCTGCATAGTCACTAGAACGTTTTACGTCTATCACCCATTTTGAAATATCTTAAGAAAATAAAGTAAATTAAAAAATATAAACTATTCATTTCGCTGTAGTATACTTTAACCCATTCACTGCCACTACCCACGCCTGATGTCGGGACCATCTATCAAATGAGATGACCCCTTCTTTGCTATCTTTGAACTGTAAGAAGAGAAGGGGTCGTCTAACAATACAGATGGTTTGGTGCAATTGCATATTGTCTGTAACACACAGGCCCGTTTGCGGCAGTCAATGTGTTAAAAAAAAAAGTTATACCAAGAACGATTTACAAAACCTGTACCAACTGTGTAGTTATAATCTGGAACAGCGGCAATTCAATGTTTTTGGGCAGAAACACAGCCGTTTTATATGCGTTAGAAGAAATTTCTGAGAGACTGGAAAAAAAGTTTCTCGCTAAGTGTTTTATAATGACTAAAATCATTTGTCCTTCATCATCATCCTTTGGTTTTCAAAATTCTAGATATTTTTAACAAGCTGATTTTCCGAAATTTTACCATTTTATTCTGTTGGATGTAGGAATTCTGGGCAATGAGGAGGCAGACGAGGTCTCTAAATTGGCAAGTATTCCGGCAGTCTCTTCTATTTCTGTTGGCGACTTAAATAAGCACATTAAAAAGCTTCTCTATTCCGAATGGCAAGCTCAATGGGACCTTGAAACTAACAATAAACTGCATACTATTAAACCTCACATACAATTATGGTCTTCCTTACCGAATCTAAAAGCAGATACAGTATGAACCCGTTTACGTATTGGACATACTAGATTCACCCCTCTCTGACACAGTATTAACCCGTTTACGCATCGGGCATGCTTGATTCCCCCTTCTCCACTTGTTAATAGGCGAACAACCCCTTCTACATTCTCAATGTCAGTGTCAAATATCTGTATAACGTATCATGTCAGAATGCCCCTATTTCAATGCTCAGCGTTCGCACTTTTTTCAAAACACGAACACTACACTACCTTCCTTATTTGTTAAGACACCACATGCTCGATTTTTCCCCTTTTTGAAATCCACAGGTTTTTATCCACATATTTAAGTATTCTTCAGCCTTTTCAAAAAATTTCGCATTGTTTTTATAGCTAAAATTTCACTTTTTAATCCTGAAAATATATGCATAGTCAATAGCATGGCTCTTATGCCGATAAAATTCTATCCAACCTAAATACGGCAATCTTCGCTATGGTATACTTAAAAAAATATTAAGCACACCCCAATTAATGACTACTGTCCGTGCTGTTCGTCGGTTTTCTTTTTTGATATATCCAGTAAAAAATACTTATGACTGTTTATCGATTTAGTATATTCATCGATTGCGGAAACAAAAGAGAACATATTCTTTGCACTCTTCGAGAAAATTAAGCACTTATAGGGACCTTTCTTCTAAAATTAAGCACTTTTAAGGTGCTTGAAAATTGTTTTCAAATTTAAGCACTTTTTCAGGACTTTTCAAGACGCACTCTGATTCAGTTATAATTGCATTCCCACAACGCTAATATTTCACCAATCGGTAATTTTTAGTACTAATTTTTTCTTCTGCAAAATTTATTTTTCCGTGCCTTATACCTGTGTATGAAATATGGTTTCATTACGTTCAGCTTCACATGCCGCAAAACAGAGAAAGTTATTTTATGACCACCCTATAATATCGCCAAGTTTTAGGTTGGAATAAAAGAAATCCATTATTTTTATGTGAACTTCAAGACTTTACTTGACATGTTTCGGATTGTCTGATTGAAGTGAAATACACACCGTTTTGTTCTACCACTTGTTGCCATTTTAAAGGTAGCTTCATAATGTCTCTCTCATAGATGTCTCGGTCCCTATTCACCAAAAAACTCTGGTAAACGACTTTCACAATCTTCTCTTGGTTTCAATTTCTTTGCACAGTTTTGCAATACAAGAAAATGATGGTAATCGCTTGGTGTCACGTCTATAGTGACTCGCCAGCTCTCGTAGTTTCTGGCGAGTCACTATAGGCGTGTGTGGTCTAGCGTTGTCCTGATGGAACACAACACCTCTTCTGTTGGCCAATCGCTAGCTTCAGACGGTCCAGTTGTTGAAAGTTGAGATCTGAATTGAGTGTTCGGCCATACGGAAGCGACTCATTATAAACGATACCTTTTCAGTCCCACCAAATGCAAATGTACCAAAAGAAATCGACGAAACTAAAAAGGCACGCAATAAACTGTTACAGTTTGAGGACCATAAACACCATTCAGCATTTCATCCACCTGGCTGGCATTTTCACCTTTATCAAAGAAAAATGGCAAAAAGTGATGAATTTTCTCTAACTTCCACTTTTAAAACCCTATAAGTGACAACTGAATGGACAAAACAGAAAACAGGAAAATAATATTTTTGGAGCAAAATGCCAACTTGACAAGTGCATAAATCTGAAATTGTTTGATTAATATTTTTAGAGATATCGATCACTACAACCGACAAAATAATGGATTTCTCTTTCCTCAACCTAATTAATATAAGGTCATAAACATTGAATAAACCAAAATATATGCCCAACTTTTCTTATGATGTAATTGAATAAGGGATTATATATATTAGTATAATACTCACGTATAATAATAATTATCATTATCGCGTATTAGTATAACTATAATTATGTATTAATGAAACGAAGCATAATACTTACGTGGCAGTGTTTGACCGAATCCAGATGCGCCGATTGGCTACGCCGCCGGGAGAGGTATTGTGGGAGGGGCTATAACAACCTAAAAACAGTAAATTGCAATCAGTGTGGCCAATGAAAATATATAATTAATTCACTACGCATCCACGTTCAGAAAGAATTGCTAATTATGTGAATTAGTGATAAAGTGAGAACAGCTACAAGAAAGTCTACAGTATACAGATAAAAAAGAGCGGTAAACAATAACAAAAAAAAGCTATTGGATTAATATGTGCAATGAGGCATGCAATCAAGTGGAGAAAGCAAGTTAAAAATTTGTGAAGGAAATCATAAAGGATTAGGTAATATTATTTGCATTGCAATGGGATATTCACTTTTGCCTTTGAATTATTTTAAAAAACAGCTCTTATAAATGCAGGTGAGTATTCAGCTTATACTTTTTAATACCACCTAGAAGTCGGAATAAGAATTTAAAAAAATAATATTCTGGTACGGATATTCTAAAAAATTAGTTTTTAACTAATTAAAATTTTAATTCTATGTATGAATAATTTACGTGGCATTTAAGATTAAACTGAATGTAAAAAAAGGCATGATGCAAATAAAATCGCCAGGCAACAGAATTTTTATGAAATGTAATATTAAAATTATCCGTCTTCGCAATATTTATTAATGACGAAGCAAGTAAATAACTGCAAGCAAATTAAATCGACAGAAATGGTTCTTGATGCATAGCATTTTATACTATTTTTCACAACAAAAACAATTTGCGATTTGGCTATATATTATGTTATATTAAATTGCTATTCTTGTATATAAATAAATTGGATCATTAAGTAAGGAAATAAGTGAAATGAAGAATCCCCAATAAGTAAACAAAATAATTTCTTCCTTCAATACATAAAAATTCTTTTTGAAATTATCGTAAGAACATTTCAGAGCTTCTTAAACCGTAAATTGTGATGTCAAACGATTGTACGTTTCAGCAGAATATGTTTCAACCGCAGAATTCAATATTGGTTCATATTAATTTCATTAAATAAAATTAGATTTTTAGAGCAGGAAATGCCATCTTTACCATCAGTTTCCATTAAAAAGAACCGGATTTACTCTCGACTAGTTATAAGAAGGTCAGTACACAACGCATGCGCAGAAAGGTATTTATTGGTTTATTATTGCCACTATTTCATAAGACAGATTCAGGCATTCCATGGTTGGCTGTATATTGTTGTTTTGTCGTTCCAAAATTTTTCTTTTTTTTTACAGCGTATTGTATTAAAATTATGGATATTTACACAAAGGAACATGGTAAAATATTGAAGGAGGTAAAAAAAAAGTCAGTATATCTAAATACGAAAAACTATAGAAAAAAATTGCAAATAAAATGAAAAGTGAAAAATGCAACCTCGCATCACAAAGAACAAAAAATATCTGAATAAATCTATCATAAGTGATCAATTTTTTCATATAAAAAAACCCACCGAATTTTACAATTGCTTAAACAGAAAGGGAAAAAATATAATAGAGCAGCATGTTGTTCTAACATCGGAACAAGCACTTGCCATAGATCGAACAGCATTTCAACTTTTCTACTCATGTACTGCGTACTGACCATCTTGTAACTGTCAGGGCGTTAAGATTCATCCCAAAAATGTTAGCTTCACTGGGTAGAACTGAATGTAAACTGTCCTGTTCTGAATCTACCTTATTCAGGAATAGGTTTCTTCATTTTATTAGAAAAATGGGAAAACATCTGAGCTCACATTTATCTTCAGATACAAACAATCTTCGCTCGAAAGCATATTGGTTTCATTTGAAATAAGTATTTTGTGTTTGAGAAGATGCCCATTTTAATCGATGAAAATGGTACCCACGGAAATATTTCGGTTTCAAAGGGTTGGCATTGGATATAGAAAGTTTAAGAAGCTTTGACTTATAAATTTACTGTCGAGCATATCAACAATTACTACTTCAGAGAAATAAGACTTTATCTTTCATTCAAAAGAAGCCTGCTCTTGTGTAAACAAATGCAAATAAAAACTTGCATTTGCCACAACGGTCACTTGCATTTGCCATAACAGTATTCGTCAGCCACGGCAGACTGGATTACTTAATCCAATCTGTTAGGTCAGACGAATAACGTTAAGTAATAACTTTTCAAAAGAACTTTCCCAACATTAAAGAATCATATTCTTTTTTTTTTTCACACATTATGTTCTCGTGATGACAAATGAAGAGAGAGAGTTACCCCGCTCGGTGGTCTCCAACCACACCCTGGTAATGGCAGTCCGTCCGGGCCCAGTGGACACGGGGCATCCAGTCCAGGAACGCCCTGAAAGAGACGAAGCCTTAATCCATGCAAGGGCGCACCCATTTCCAGGCACCTCACAGCCTGCTCCTAAGGGGGGGGGATTACATTCTTAAAGAAAGAACGCGCGACATCGATCACCCCATTGGACAAGTTTCGGATTCTTTTTATGTGAAACCAACTCCAGCGCTTTATTCATCGAAACACTGGTTTCAGAATAAGGAAGTTTAAGATTTCTGCATTTTTTAGGATGCATTTTAACACGTTCACTGCCACCACCTTCGCCTGATACTAGGACCATCTATCTGATGAGATGAGCCCTTCTTCGCTCTCTTTTAACTGCAGAAGAGAAGGTGCCATCTAAAGGTCTTATCATTCGGTGAAATTTCTCTAGCATTTTTCCGTTTCTACCCTCAAAAACCGGGCAAGCAAGTTTCATAATCGACAACTTTTTCGAACAAGCTTGAAAAGGTTATCGGAAATATCCGCAAACGAAATTCAACCAATCATGGGAAACTTTTAAGTGACGTCACTTTCCTTGTCGTTTGCTGACGGTAAGTGCCGAAGATATTTTGCCGTGTGATAAGGCCTTAAGAACATAGAGGGGTTAGTACAATTACGTATTATTTGTAACGCGCAGGCGCGTCAGTGGCAGCGAATGTATTGAGTTATCCGAAGACTTTTGGAACACTTTTTGAGAAAAACATGGTGTAGACATAATTTCACCATATTTCTTGGACAATTTGAAATTAGTAATAAGATGCCAATATTTGAAGTAAACATTAAAAGTTTTTGAAAATTAGCATTTGACAGCATACATTTAAGCAAATTATTATAAAACTTCATTTGGGCTACACCAAAAACTATTATTCTCATCCTAACAAAACTTATACCAAAATAAACTACATAGTTTTTCCTAGGGAATGAACTGCAATCGTATGGTTCTAATTATAAATCAAAATTTTAAAGCCAATCGAATATGTATCATGAAATTTTTAGTAAATTTATGACATTATTGTTCAAACGATGGACTGCAAATTTAAAAATATTCCATCGATCTAAATTCTTTTAGTTCGTTCCCTAGAAAACAGGACAAAGTCCATCGAATTTCATAGTTAAATTCTGATTTGAAGCGAGCAAGAAATGAGTGAAAATCAGTTAAGAGAAAAATGCATTTAAAGTATAAAGTAACTTGTTTTAATAATAAATGATGGGCGCACATGCATAAAATTCACCACATTTATAACTTATACCTTCTTGTTGCTAGGTTCTTAATAATTTTCCTGTTTTGATCATTTAAATTTTTTTTTCTGGCAATTTCTTCATTTGACAGTGAATGCTGCTTTGATTTATTTATTCTGTTTTTGTCGAGTTCAACAAATACTTTAAATGAATTTGCACCAGGTTACACTCCAACATCCTTAAGGGTATTCAGAAATCCTAAAAAACTTTCGTTAAAGTATTACAGACATAAACATCCCTAATCTGAGGATTCAGAGCTCAACAAAGACATCTTTAGGTACAAATTTCCACAAAACACCGTTTATCGGCATTTTGTGTTTTTCTGTGCCAAACATTTCTCGTATTTCAAACTAAATGTGTATGAATTTTTAACATGTTTGGGAGCCTTTCAATTGATATTTCCAGTTGTTTAAATGTACACTTCAGGTTTTCCGATCATCACGAAAATATTAATATCTTGACTTCTAGTGAACGCAGAGACAAAAGCTAACCGGTTTTGGATAGCTCAAAGATTGGTTTATCCAATAAAAGAATTTTTGAAAAATGTCCTTTTTTGGAAAAAAAAAATTAAAAATTGGCATTTTCAACGTGTGCGGATATCTTAAAGGACTGATATATTTTATGTTAATTACTTATTTGTTTTTTCAAACCTTGATAATAAGGGACAATGAAAATTCTAAAATATTCTGTAATAGATAAGATATTTGCAATTATTTTGTCATTAAAGCGTCATAAATGCAGATTTCTAATATTGAAAAAACCTAGTGGAATTTATTATGTTACAAATATTTTATGTTTCTTATGAACAAATATTATGAAAATGAAAACCATAAAAAAAATGCTACATGCAGTTCTTAAAAATACGCTAAATGCAATTCGATGTTATTAATTAGCAGTTTGCATAGCTTTTAAAATATTACACAATGAAAAAAAGAAGAAAGTTTATGAGGAAACTGGTAAAAAATAGTAAATTTGTGGAAGTAAAAATTCATAACTAAACCCTAGTTTTCATCTATCTTTTTTACAATATTTTAAATAATTTGGGTTTTTAAAATAATTAAAAATTTCATACTCCAAACATTTCTAATGCCTAAAATATTTAAGAAATTTTTAGAAACTTTGCATTCGTAATATATAATTAAAAAAGCATAATTTCTAATCGTTTAACCTAATATTGCTCCTTTAAGAAAAACTTAAATAGGATTTTAAAAATACCAATTTTAGAAACGAGTTACGAAATTGCTAAATTGTATTTGTATTGTATTTAGGCATCAATAGTGGTATTCAGAATCTAATAAATGATACTTAAACATGAGATCAACTATTATTTATTGATAGAAAAGTGGATAACAAAATAATATTCGGAGAAATTAAAAAAAATAAAAGTAAAAATTCAGTTTTTTTAGTGATTGTTGAATTAAACTAAGAGAATGGAACTATTTTCTAAAATCAAGAAAAAGGTAACGAATTCAGGATATCATTAAAATATGCTTTCCAGTGTGTTAATGTTATGCTTCTGACAGCGAAAACAGAATTTAATATTGATGCACTGCCCCAGACAAGGACCAATAAGACGCTCTTGCATGAAGAGATCCCGGATGCATTCCAGGATCTTGAATTCCAGGATGCATTCATCAAGAGTCCCCCCCCTCTCAAGGTGCAAGCGTTCTCCTAAGCCTAATAGCACACAAATATTATATAATATTATATGGCATTGATCAATATTCGCAACATTGTTTAATAGAGTGGAATATTGATTGCACAATCTTGTACGATATTGGGGTTGTGCAATTTGAGAGCAAAAAATCTAAAATTCTAAATCAGCTATTGCTTGCTTCGATTTCTTTGGAATATCTTAACGAACCTCGAGAAAGACATTATAAGCATCCAAATCTTTACTGTCCAATAACACAATTGCGATTTGACTTGAAAGATGCTTTATTTTCTTTATTTTTCTATTTATATATTTAAAACTGCAAACTGTCGAATTCGTTTATTAAAAAATTTGTTGAGCTAATATACAATATTTTTTAGAAATAAAGTATGTTTGTCAAAAAAATAGGAACACTATAATATTCCAGTGATACTACTGCACTGGAATATAAATAAAAGAAATGGCGCCATTTTTTATGACCAAAGAAAGAATGGACCTTATCGATGCAATATCTGATAAATACAGCCAAATGGTATTTTTTAAAACAATGCTGGAAACAGCAAGAATAAATTGCCAATAAAATTTTTACTCGCAACCAAAGTTGCTGAGCTTTTTCCCGTGCATTGGTTACTCGTTACTAGTAGAGCCCTGATACTAGAACGCCAGTCGGTGTCGATTGGACACCGAAGCCTGTTTAGTTTCCGCGTTTTAGTAGAGAATTTGAAACTTTTTGTGTCTTTTAATCCTCTTTCCTGGTGATTACACAGAAAAGTTTTGTGGTTCTAAGTTGATTAGGAGAGATTTTACAACTATTTTATCTAGAACGTCCGATGGTCAAAAATATCTGGAATGTCAAACCAAAGCAATTTATCATTATAAACAGCTGCCGCTCAACACACGATAGTTCACTCACTAAATAAAACAAACTTTTCAAAGCATTCAAGTCATACATTTGTTTGATTCTTGAATGCAGTGTTATTGGCTTCACATCGGAAATGAATCGATTGTTAAAAATTGTTGTGTTTAAGTGTTTCGTTATTGCTTAGGTACGTTGAAATGGGTTGAGAATGGAATTTTTTGGTAAGAGAGGCCGTAATCCCCTCACTCCAAAAGAGTTCATTCGATAAATGTTGAAGAGTTTCAGAGATTGGAGAAGAATCTGGAGATGCTGCTTATTAGAAGTAGCCTTTTGAATGAACTTTTTGAAGGAAGATCAATTTTACGTTTTGCAAAAAGATTAGTCCTATGATTTGCGTATTTGGAACAGAGGATGTGTTCAGTGTTATTTTTGAGATTATAAACTTGACATAACGGTTGATTGTGAAGTCCAAATCTATTCAACCGGATTATAATCATACGGGACAAAATTTGTGCAGCTATGGTATCTTCTTTTCTATTTGAAGAGAAGATATCAGAGCTTATCTTCTCAATGAAGGGAAAACATTGTGGGAATATCGCCGATAGATTCTTGATATTTGCTATTTTGGAAGATGTGATTCGTTTTTTGAAGTGAGATATCCACACTATTGCTTATCTGTTCATAAAAAAATTTCCATCCATTTTCTAACCTTATACAGAGTAGACACGATGGCTCTTAGAAATGGTCTGAGCCCTGATGAAATTGCTATTTGTTGTGAAAGCTTTCTTTGAATGAATCGGACGGTGGTGAGCTGCCTTGTTCTAATTTAGATTCCAATAAAGACATAAAATTGCTCTAAAGTGACTACGAAGAATTTGAAGAGGTAATTTGTTTTGTTGCCCTTTTTATGTATGAAAGAGTCATTACATGAAGTATTAAAAAGTCTTAAAACTAAACCCTACTCAACAGTAGTCCTGAAATTATTTTATATTACAGTCCCGAAACTACACCGGTGAACATTTAGTGTTAATCGAAATCCTGGACGTTATAGTTTGGCGGTTTGAATTGGGTCATTGCGCCAAGACGGAGATTGAATTCCGCCAAAGATCAAACACGGGACCTTACGATTTGCAGCCACTTGACATATCAGCTAGACAAAAGTGATCACCAAAGTTTAGTGGCTATTACTGGCTGATTAGGATACCACCACAATACTCTCCTACCAGTGAGTCTGTAAAGAAACGAACGATTTTAGTTATGGCGAGCGATGATTGTTTTTTCGGTAGTGCCAAGCGTTATGGCGAGCGAACAGAGAGTTCATTGTCCGAGGTGACCAATTTGGGGGTTTAAATGAGGCACCAAGGCGAAGATTGAATTCCACCGAAGATTAAACTCGCGACCTTACGAGTTTCAGTCGCGTAACATATCCGCTATACAAAAGTGATTACCAAGGTTTAGTGGCTATTACTGGCTTATTAAGATACCACCAAATTAGCACTAAGACATCTAAACCATAATACTGGCTTTTCACTCACTTCATGCTTGAAAATGTCATTACCTGAAAGAAGCTCTCTTACTCTCTAAAGATACGCCTATCCTGTCAAAGTATGAAGTGAAGAAGAGTGAGAAATTCACAAATCCAGTTTGTGCGCTTATTTATATTTAGAAGATAGCAGCAAAAAATTCAAAATTCTTTGTTAGAGAGAAGTAACTGGTAAAAAGAATGAGTCAGAACTTTTATAATAAATTTCATATTATTTCGATGTTATTTTCTGTTTTACTCTTAAATTTTGATCGTCATGCATGAAATTATTTTATCAGTACTAGTCAATCGCAATAATTTTAACAATGTATGATGAATTTATTCTTTTAAAATTATAACTACTTTTCTTAGTTTTGGCGTATTTATCCATTCAATTGTGCTAGATTTCTTTAAGGTTAATAATAATCACAAAATTAAAAATATTCTAGTTTTCTTATTAAAAAAATGAAAGTTAAGTTAAAGTTGTAGATAAAAAAGACGCAAATGAGATCTCATAGGTCATTGTGTTTATTATGAAAAAATAAACTATATTTAATGAAATGTTAATAATTAAAAAAGCTCGATTGATAATTTTTGTATCTACGGATTCAATGACGACATATTATTATTGTATTTGTGTTCACAAGCTCATAATATTCAAAAATAATTATAAATAAATATCCAATGAAATAAGATAGTTTTACCAATTTTAACAGCTACAGATTTCCTCCCAGCCAATCCTGCAGGTACCCAAAAAAATTATAGTCATTATATTTAAGGAATGGGATTTATAAATAATTAATTAAAGTACAGATTAATTCAGCCTAATTCAGAATTATATTAATTAATTCCACTCAAAAGCATAAATGGAGTTTTAAAAATAAAGACAAATATTCTTAATCAGTTATAGCTGACATTTTTAACCATCTCGAATAATGTATTTAAAAAATATATTTTTTTTCATTTTTTACAGTGATCTAGATACAGATATGCTCTTATAAGATAGAAATTAAGGTTACATTAAAAAAATTCAATCTGTTTTTGATAAAATCGAATTATTAGTTTATCGTGATATTAGTGTTATTTATCTGTTTTTGTTATAAGTTTATTTTAACCAAGTTTTGTTCATTCGCTTAAAACCGCAATTATTAGAATAGATAAATTCACGAGTAAAAGCAAAGCTTTGACATTGTTAAAAAACACTTTCTTAATAATTAGTAGAGAAATAATGTTGAGCGACATTCGGAATTGGTTTTACTGCTTTAAAGGAAAAGGAACAAAACTGTCAAACTTTGTATAATCGATATAAGCCTTTAGCAGCGTTCGCACGAGATCAACTATTGCGCGCAATGGAAGGTCACGCCTATTTCAGAAAAATCACGTGACTCCGACGGAACAATGGCAGTCGGTTGTCTCACTAGAACAACTATTTGCCATTCTCTCATTGCGGCCACGTGATGTTTCTGAAGCAGGCGTGACCTTCTAATGCGCGCAATAATTGGTCTCGTGTGAACGCTGCTTTTCGCTAACGTTCATCGGGCTTAACGTCATCGTTTTACATTAAAATATCGACAAAATACTCAATTCGTATGAGTCAAAGTAGCAACTTTTTAACAGCCTCTTGAATACATGGTGAAACATATATCATCCTTCTCTCCCTTTACTCGTGGATTATGAGCCGTATATTGATAAGTATGTTCTAAAGTTGAAATGTGAAATATTCTAAGCTCAGAATATTTGGCAGAGTCCGTTACCTTTTCATTTGATCAAATCAGAAACGTAATTATTATTCTTAAGAAGTTGAATATGAAATATTACACAATACTTTTTTTTCCTGATATTTTAACGCGAAAATTACGCAGCGTATTCAATATACTCCCGACTATCTGACCTAATGTGTCGTAAGAGTGGATTTGATTTTAAAAAGTTGGATAGCCTGGAGTTCTGTGAATTCATTTCTTTGTGCACAAAATATTTTTATGCCAAAAACTCACGGTGATAACATCCAGTTTTTCACTTCTTATTGAGTCCTAAGCCCGCCATTTATCTCAAGCAAAGCAGAATGTAAAGACGATTTCGGCCTGTTGAACTATAGTAGCAGTTGTCAGTAACGTGTCGAATTAAAATAGAACGCTAGAACTGGTAGTCTATATATGTTTACGCATTGCATGTTATGCATTGTACGCTTTAAGCATTTATTAGGGAAAAAGTAAGTTAGAGAATATAAACTGTCAACATTTTAACACAAATTCTGTAATGTCCAACTTAAATGCAGGAAACAGGGACAAAATATTAATTCAAATCGTAGATATATTTCTTAAGAAATTTGACTCAAAACTGATTTTACTTTTCACTGATAAATGGTAACGCAAATATGAAAAGGTTGACTTAAGGTAAGAGTCAAAACTTATTTTTTAATTTTTGAAAAAAAAAGTCCTTAATAGATGAGAATGAACAACGAGCAGAACGCTGCTCTGTTCCAGACACTACTCGCATTTTGCACACGATACGTAGGAGGATCATAGCAGGCAGCCCTTTCTAATACCTGAGAAATGTTATTAAAAAACCAGAGGCAGATACTGGGGAATGCATCGTACAAGTAAAATTTCATTCAGCCAGAAAGATCCAAATGCAGTGTGTTGTTGAATAGGCCTTAACAGAGGTGGCCAAGTACCTTTTATGCATCGACTTATTAACGTATATTCAATGTACCGTTTAAAATGAATTTAATCATGGTAATGCAACCATCCTATTTTTCTTTGCACAAAGTTATAGATTACAATGACGAATGAAATGAACCAACATCTAAGAAACATTTTGAGATGCAAAGAAGTGATGGGTAAAAATATACGTAAATATGCATATTTTCCCCTAAATTCACGACTTAATATTTCTAAAAACACCTGTAACGGAAAAAGAGTTTCACTAACATTAAAACTTTTGGTTCCTTTCATTGCCAATATCATTTAAAGCACACGGTGAAATTTTTATGTAAATGTCTCTATTAGTGTTTGAGATATGTTAACGGTGAAGAATTTTTATGGAAATAAAATTTTTGAGAAAACTGAAGTGAAAGAAAAATTTTAACTGAAAAACTATGTGACCCTGGATGATAAATCAGGCCTTCCTTTTCCTAGAAGTGATGAACCGATTTGGAAAGCAGAAAATATGAACTATAAAAAATAACAATTAAAAATATTCGCCAATGCGGTAGATAACCAGTGTTTTAAACTTAGTGGGAAACCTTAATCGAGACACATCGAGACCTTGTGTTTTTTCCGACAACTGTTCTTCCTCTAGTTTTTCATATTAAATGAGAGATATTTTATGCGACAATTCATTTTCGATAATCTTTTGAGATTTTAATTGATTAATTAATAATACAGATGGAATGAATTTTATTATTACAATATTTGTTTTTATGAAGATATAATTTTATCTTTTACTTCAGTTAGGTTGAGTTTTAAAAAGTCAATGAAGGAATCATTTGATCCCATGAACCAAACCAAAGAGAGACATCGTTGTAACGAATGAAACATAAATTCCCAGATTTGAGTTTAAAATCATGCGAGGTGGTGGGATGTTAGTACACAGACTGGTCGGGATTCACCGAAGGAGCATGCAGTGAGGTGCAAAGTGCAAATGGGAATGAGGTGCGTCAACTCATAAACACAACACACACAAAACAGTACTACATACTCATTAAATACAATACCAGTACTCCCTAGAGTTAAGATAACACCTTTAAATAACCCGAAATAAACTGATAAAAAACGGATGTTTTATTTAGCACGAAAGGTGATTACCCTTTTTGTCCAAACAAGTTAACTAGTATCGTTACAACATTTGTAAAATTTGCAATTCTTAAAATTTCCGGCGTCCTGGCCTAGAGGTAGCGTGTCATCCCCGTTTGGGCATGGTTGTTCTTCTGTGTGTTCTATCTGTTAGAATGAGCACCCCTGTAAAAAGGGTTTGTGCAAGCGAATGTGTGTGTCATCTTCATATGAGCTAGAAGTGAGACTTCTGCCCTCTGGGTGCTCAGGGGTCTGTACCCTCAGAAGCGACTGCACCCCTTTTCCGTGGAAACACGGACACGACCTCATCATTATATACTTTAAGGTCTCGTTTATAACTTACTGATTTGTCTTAAAATTAATTTGATATTACTTATCGCAAAATAGTACAATGTCGAGTGTTTGATGCACATTGTTTCCCAATGTTTTAACATGAACGAACAGGATGACCAACTAGGAACACTGGACACTCCTTCTCTTTGGCAACATTTGCCTTTCTCTTTTCTAAAACTTCATAAAAAATGAGCAAGTTTTCTGGTGCTCTTTATTTTACGAAACAAATTTCAGTGCATTTGACTGTTATTCGTATTCAGTAATCGTGAGTTCAACTTCGGAAAATTTCTTCAAAATCATCTAAAGTGGTTTCTGAAAACTAACTATTATGATTTATAATTTTCATATTTGAATTTAGAATAATAATAATTTTGTTTATTCAAAATTCTTTTAGAAACGTTTCAATCAGAATAAAGACATTTTTCTTTAAGTAAAGAAAAAAATTTAGGAAAAGTTTTCATTTTAGTATTAAACTTATTAATTCTTTTTGCATTTATTCTACTAATGTCCTCCATAATTTAACTCATTAGTTAAATGAAATTTAAAAATATAGGCTCGGTAAAAGTAAGTCAATTTTTTGCAATAGAATATGGGATAGCGAATGAAGAAGCAGACTCGTTGTTAGAGAATTAAGTTAATGAAGAAAATATGCCAGCTAAAGTATTCAACATAGATTTAATGGAATACAAATAAACAAAAAGCACAACAGAAAAAAAATCTGAATCAGCAATGACAAATATGATAAGGACATTTATGATACAGCATCAGCCACAAATTTTTTGTGTCAAAGCATTTTATTTTAAATACTTTTGACTCTAAAAATTTTTATTTTTAATAATTTGACTCTTTGACAAAGTACCTGAGTCAAAGTATTTTATTTTAAATATTTTGACTTTAAAATTTTTTTATTTTTAATACTTTGACAAAGTACCCGAGTCAAAGTATTTTATTTCTAATTTAAAAAAAAATGAAAATTTTTGTTACTGAAAAGATACATTCTTTGCATGTTGTAATCAGTTCAACTGTATTACTATGATCTTGCAAATTTATATTCCATTAAGTCTGTGCTGCACAATTCTTACAGCTACCTGTTTTTTTTCCACACTTAATTCAATGCCAATCAGCTAACTTTACTAATTTCCTTAGAATTTTTGATTCCATGTTTTGTGACAAAAATGATTTTTTTTTCTGCAATGCCTCGGTAAATAACCTTCTGGACATCGAGCCGAATGACTTTCCACACAATTTATTTTGTGTGCTGTAACAGTGCATAGCTCTTGTCTACTCTTTTGGATACCAGAAGCCGATGCCTGACAGGCCATCCCATAATGCATTGCGAGTGTCATCAGAATGAGATGTGATACTGCACTGTTAAGCTGCGCGCGTGAATGTCTAGCCTTTGTGTTTGTTCCGTGTGTGAATATGGTTGTGAAAGAAATGCTCCTGAAAACATAAGTTCTGTTGCTTTCCGCACAGATCATGGTAATCTACATTCCACCCCAGTGTTACATTTAACAAAAAAAAGTGCTCATGTTTCGTTTGAGGCTGACACCCCGTTTAGGGAGTACTGGGAGAATAGAAGAAAAGTGCAAAGGATGTGCGCACCTGATCGCCTTTGTCTCCCTTCTCACCCCTCTTTCCAAGTTTTCCTCGGGGCCCCTGAAATGAGGCAGATCACACTCAGAACTCTCAACTCGAGACACCTACAGACTACGCACTACTGGATGGCATCCGAACGAGAAATCACCGACTCGCAATCATGCGATGTGATGTCAAGAAGTTTCGAGACCAGATATGCAACTCGCTGGCAAATGGTAAACATCAAATACGTGTGCACAGTCGGTAAAAATCATCGATTCAGAAGTCAGTGTAGCAAAAAAATCCCATCATGATGATGTCTTTTGCTACACTGACACTCTGGCCAGTTACTGATGCTGGTGACAACGTTATCAACAGCATCAGTAATTGGCCAGGGTGTCTTTTTTGCAAGCACATGCGGTATCACTTCCGGGATTCAAACATAAATAAAGAATTAATGCGGGGAAAAAAACTTACACCGAAGAGCTAAACCTCTCTGTATTAGTTTTGTGACGAAGTTGTAATGGATCGTGCGAGATGTTTTAACCCTTTATTTACCGAATGATGTCACCATCCATTTTTCAGCTTCATTTTTGCACCAGTCGTTTGGTTTTCCTTGGCAGAATAATCCCAGGAAACCCAAGAAAAAATGCAATTAACAGAAATATCTTAATTAATTGAATTGTTAGAGGGCATATTTTTAATTCCTACTTTTATCTTTTACATAATTCATGCTATTTGTGTTATATTCTCCGTGTTCTTTAGAATACCATCAGCGCAAATGGTCAGAAAGTAAAGCTGCCAGATAGACTTAAAGGGTACTTTCAAGTACCGTCAGTAAATAAAGGATTAAGTGATCTGGCGCTAAAAGAACGGAGGAATCAAACGCGAAATCACAGCGAATGCTTTACATACTTCGAAAAGCAGACTTCCAGGACATATTCCAAAAGTGATAAGAATGTAGTTCGATGCAGAATTATTGCTCAAAAAGAAACAATGCATCCATGCAGATGAATAAAGAAATATTTTGAGAATGTATGTAGTCTCGAAACTTTTTGACACACTTTGTACAAATATTTATTAGTTCACCACGGAATGACTCAAATAATAGTTTAGTACGATTTCTCTTATAAAAATGCTCGACTGTTTTCAAAAAATTAAAACTCCAATCAATTAACCGTTTATGTAATTCTGAAAGATGAATACACTCTCTGCCAATAAATAATTGGACACCTGTGATGTAAGAGATAAGCAAAATTTATTCATATTCAACAGTTGGTTGAGCCTCCACCAGAGGCAATTACAACCTTACCCCTCCAGAGTATGCTTTCCATAAGGGTTTACAGGACGGACAGGGACATTTTCTACCACTCGGTTTGGAGAAAACATGTGAATTCTTTTATTGATTTGGGGCAATTGCTGCACCCTTTAATTCGGCGATCCAACTCTACACAGAAGTTTACTACAGGATTTGAGTCTGGACTCTGGATAGGCCAAACCTTTGTCGTCTTATCAATCTATGCTGGACCGAGCAACATGACAAGTGGCGTTGTCATCCTGAAAATAATCCGTAACATCTAACCAAATTGCCACAGCGTAGAATAGGGATGTAGGAATCGGCGTTGAGCTTACCAAGAATTGGAATCAAGGGTCACAGTCCATACCATAAGAAACCTCTCCATACTATAATTCCACCTCTGCCAAACTTTACTTTTGGCACAGTGCATTCTGACAAAAAGCGTTCTCCACACAAACGGCAAACCGAATCTTTGTCATCCGATTGAATTTTGATTCATCACTCCAGATAGCCTGTTCCAACACATCAATTTCGACGTGCCTTGAGTCCCCTGAACCGAGCAGAATTGTTGGATTTCACAATCAAAGGATTAGAAGTGACAGCACGATTATGGAAACCAAGAAATGTGCTTCCTTGAAGCAGATATTTATTTAAAATCAGTCCCGGATATTTGCTGAAACTCCTAAAGTATGCGTGTCATCGGTTTGGGTGCGGTTTTCCCCCTTTTTTAAACATAATTCGTCAGTCTCTATCTCTTAGTTTTGGGTTTCTGCTGACTAGAAGCATATTTCGAGAATCAACACTCACCATCCACTGCTAAACCACAAAAGTCACTGTCGATTTTGGAAGGTATTAAGGTGGCTTCTCACGAGGCCAATTATCGCGCGCAAGCGTTGCCTCTATGGTGTTGTCCTCTTATGAACAGTTGAGACAACGTCGTTGGGACAATGGCCAGCAGTTGCCCCGAAGAGACAACTATCAGCCATTGTCCCGTTGTGGTCACGTGATTTTCTACAAGTAGACGTGATTTTCTATTGCGCGCAATTGTTAGCCTCGTGTGAACCCACCTTAACTCACTAAATATGTCTCGTAAGGATTGGCTGTTTCTATTCGACAATTACGCATTTCTTGCAATACAGACAGCTCTGAATTTCGTGATATCTTGAATGCGACTTATACCAATGTTGTTTCCTACACGATATTAAATATGGAAGACGTGCCGTAGATCAGGCCAGCAAATATCCTCATTTTCATGGGTTTCCAAATATTACATGGCAGATAGTGTATTTAATTATGGGTGCTAATATGAGCATCATCTTAAAACGGAATTTATCTATAACTTTTGTTTTTATGCATTTATGTTTTAGAAAAAGAATAATTTTCTAAGAATCTTAATTCATTTTAAAATTGGGGGAATATATATTTAAATAAATAATATTTGACAATAGCAAAATTTGACGTAAGGAATTATTTTTTGTTTTAATTTAGCAAATTATTAATGAATTCGTTTGAATTTCTAAAATTTGATCCAGTCGTTGATTTTGAAATAATTTTGCTTGTTAAGAATGTTTTGAAATTTACACTTGCGAGTAAATTTTGACAGAATATTTTTTTTATTGATAGCACATTTTTAAATAAACCTACGAAATTTAGCTGATTAAAAAAACAGTCCCATGGTTTTTTTAAACAGAACAAGAGTAACTCAAAGTATTGATAAAGTCACTGATTATCTGAATTCAAATTTCTAATCCTTTTTTATAAAATATTAATTTATAACAATGAAATTTTAGATTGTAAACTCAATTTTACTTTTCTTTGGATTCCGCTTTTTTTACTCATTTCTTAATATATTCACAATATTTTTTTTTATTCGGTCATTGTTTTCACAAGTATAACTCTCTTGGTTATAAGCTGGAAAACAAGACACAGAAAGTGTTAGTGCATCCATTCATGCAGTGTAGTGAGTGCAAACAGTCATCCAAACACAAAATAATGAACGCATGCCATTGAAACATCGCAGATAATACATGGACGCTGCTTCTCTCTGAAGCTGAGACTTTGTAAAAATGGCAATATCGAAAGGAAAGAAAATAATGTTTTTGAACTCACAGGAGGTCCTAGTTCACCTTTGTCTCCTTTGGGACCCTGCAGGAAAAGAGATGCAATGAGTGACAAAGGAATAGGTATCATGTTAGTGAAGTATCATTCAGTTAGAACAAGTGGAATATGCAAACAAGTGGAATATAATATAACCAAAACAGATTTTGCTTGAAAATACAGATTCAGCAAGAAATAAAACAGTTTTGCTACAAACCCTGCAGATTTTCTTAAAGTATTAAATTTATTTTATCACCATATTTCTGAAATTCTAAATTCGAATCTTAATCTCTGTCATTTAGTAATAAATAATTAATCATATAATATAAAATAATTTTATGGATAAAAATCTAAAAAGGGGAAAAAGTTTTTAAAGATAAAATTTAAAAAAAAAGCATCTCAAAATAGTATCAAATATTTCCAAATGCGTGAATCACAATAGATTTATGGAGAAGCTATATGAATTAGGGTTTAAGAAGCATGCATTATTAATTTTTAACTCGATGAAAATATCACATTTGATGACACTATATTACATCGCATTTGATTGATTTAATAATAAATAATTAAAAAATTTATTTTCACTTAAAGTTATCATTTCTTTTAAGTAGAATACGAAAGCTTTTTAATTAAGAAATTCGAGTCCTATAATATGTTTTTTCTATGTCTAAGAAATTCCAAATAAAAATTTAATTTAAAATTCTAATTATTTCTTTTTGAAGAAACTTTAATTTATCTTTAATACTTCGGAAACTTTAAATTAAAATTTTTAAATAATTGAATTAATGATACTCGTAAAGAAATGATTCTCTGAATTATTTCAGAATAATTTTAAAGTGAATAATTTGTAAAGAAATAACTCTCTGAATTATTTTTATAAGCAATAAAAGTTTCTAAATTTAAAAAAAATGTAAAGCAAAAGCACATTTATATTCAAAACAGATATTTACGTTTATATTCAAAACAACTGAAGAAACTAAAGTAACATTTTTCATCAACTATTCTATTTCATTGTCAATAATAAATGAGACGAAATGTTGACTTGGATTTGATATTCAGCATTTTACACTCTATAACTATTACATAGAATCGCTTGAAACCGTCATATAATAAATTCCAATAAGTAAAAAAAAATAATGGCTACTTTTTTTAACCCTAAAATGTATAGTTCGAAAAATAATATTAATTCGGTCTGATATTTTTAAGATATTCATTTCTCTTGACTGCCAACGAGGTAACTCATTAATTGCGTTCTTTTCTAGGACCAAACCCTCTATGTTATGAGATGACGCCTTCTCTACTGCAGTTAAAAGAGAGTGAAGAAGGGTCCATCTCATTAGATAAGATGATCTTGACATCAGGAGGGGCAGTGAACAAGCTAATATATAGTTTAGTGAAAATGCTTTTTTATTTTATTTATTTATTTATTGCTAAAACGATTAAAACACAAAATTTGCCTTTGATTTAATTAATCTATTTGAAGTTCGAAGGCTTATTTTACAAGAACTTTTAATGCTTCATTTCCTTAAATGTTTCCCTTTGATCAACAGTAATTTTTTACAACTTTCAAACGCTTGAAAACCACTTTCTTCCTTTTCTTATAAAAGAAAGATACCTGTTGCATAATGTGGTGACATGTTCTGAATAACCAAAGGACCGCTGTGGTAAGGTCACGGTTTAGGAACTTGAAGGTTTGTGTCGTGTAAATAGGTCTGATGCACATTAAACCCTTCGGGGCCAAACGTCCTCCAGTTGGTGTGGTGAGGAAGTTTGGTGAGGGTGATGCCATCTCAGGTGACGTTTGCGTCATCTGACTACGGCTCAAAGTGACTAGAACCGTCCCAAAATAGCCCTAGTGTTGCTTTAAAACGTCATGTTGGTATAACTAAACTATTTTTAACAACTAATTCGTTAATTTAAGGCAATAATATGCTGGTATGTATACTTTTTATGCTTTTCATGACAACTCGATACGATTTAAAAAAGTATTTGTTTCTGAGCACAGCTTTAATTTGAAATTTTAAGCAGTATTTTTTATTATTTCCCCCCTATACGTTTCGAGATTAATTGATTTACTTCATCGTATATCGCATTTTAGAGCACTTAAAAACAAAATAAAAAACATTGTTAAGATAGGAGAGTAAGAAATAAACAAAAAGTCAATTTACCGGTAAACCAGGTATTCCATCTGTCCCCTAGCAATAAAACAAATAAAGAAAACTGAGAAAACAAAAGAAAAAAAAGATGGAAACACAATAAAATTTTACCTTAGAGCTTTAAAGTAAAATATATAATTGTTTTTAATGATAAAAATGATACTAAGCATAAATAAACAAACTGAAAATCTCCATCTGTTGCTAGCCTATACGATAAATAATAATTAAATAACTAATTTTTAAAAACATTTTCAATAGTTCAGAAATTAATTAAGCTGACACATTCGTTTCCATGATTCTATAATGAGCATGTATTTAAGTAATGGTAATTATCACGTCTCACACCACCGTGGGGCTGCTCTGTCTGTCCTAAAAATGATGTGAAGAGTAGAGGATCAGCTGCGATTAAGGAGTCGAAGGAAAGTGCGCGTCATTCTGAGGACTCTGAGTATTTTCTCAGAGTTATTACATCTCTTTCGAGAGCTGTGGGACATCCTTTTTAAGACAGACAGAACAGCTCCATGGGGGTTAAAGGCATGGCAGTGACTGATGAAGTGATTTTAACATTAATCAAATGTAAGGAGAAAGCGGGAGAAAATATCACAGCTTCATGCTTTTATGATATTTTTTAATGTATCTTGATTTTTCCCAAACTTATCAGCATAAGGTAGGAAGATATAATAAATTGAAAATTAAAGAAGGCTGGTATAACGTGCTTGGTAAGGAATTGGATTCTCATTCCTTGGAATGTGAGCTTGAAATACGCCAAAAGAAGACAGACTCTTCCCCTTTTATTTGGTGGCTGGTGCACGCACATATCTGTCGCGGTGACAAAGTCCTCCAGATCAAGATAATGCCACAGGGGAGACTGGATCTGAGCCGATCGTTCTCTGATTCAGGTCTTAATTACTATCTATGGGTGCGTGAATGTAACGTAATGCGCACTTCCTAGATGGCGCTATTGAAATAAGAGAAGCTAAAACTCGGCTTAAAATTGCTGACTTCGTCAACGGTTTTCCTATGACAAGTGCTATAAGCTACGAAAATCAATGAAATTTTTGTTCGTGTAATGAAAAAATAATGCTTTTCTCACAATAACCTCATTTATTCTTCTAAAGAGTATTAACGAGGGAAGTGATTACTAGGTTGACGCTGCGCATTTAAGTATATGAGATAAAAATGTCATTTATCGGTAAAAAGTATACTTAGCTTTTATATATATATATATATACAGGGTGTCCCAAAAAGATTGAAACGCGCTTTAATTCTTTAACCGTTAGAGATAAGTAGGTGATGTAATTTGAAAAAATGTTCAAAATTAGATAGGAGGGAAGATTACATTAAGAAAAAAAATCCACCTATGAATTTTAAAAAGTTACACTTTGTAAATTTTTATACAGCCCCTCTATGCAAATTTGGTCAATTAGAAAGTTTTTCCTTTCCATCCCAGAAGACCATTAAAAATAACTGCATAACTGTATCTTTAAAACTTTTTGAATAATAACACGGAAAAAAATTAGACTTATGTCACTTTTCCATATCACATGAAAGACCTTTTCGTCGGTGAAAATAGGGACCATATCCAAATTGATAATAGAAATTCTTTGATCAAAAAAAAGATAATTAGAGTAAAAGAAATCCAAAATGGCATTTAAATAAAGTCCTTATTGATGGAGTTAAACAGTTTTGACAACATAAGATTGTAAGAAGTGTAACATAAAAAAATAATAATAAATAAAACGAACCTAAATTTAAAAACACACGAATCATAAAGCATTCTCAAAATGTTTTCCATCAACACCAATACATAGTTGGGCTCTTCTAATAATACTTCTGTAAATATTTTGGAGTTCTCCTCCTGTAATATTATTGCATGCATTAATTATCTTTTGTTTAAGGTCAGTTACATTCAAGGGGCGAGTATTGTAAACTAGCGTTCGAAGCCAACCCCAAAAATAAAAATCGAGTGGAGTTAGATCAGGAGATCTGGGGGGGGGCATTCTGTGGGTCCATTCAGACCAATCCACTGTTTATTAAAGTTTTCGTTGAGACAGTTTGTTACATTTATAGACTTGTGTGTAGGCGCTCCGTCTTGTTGAAAATACATTTTTTTTTTACTAATGACAATGGTGTCGCCTCAAAAGTATCTGTTACTATGCCATTTAAAATAAGTTGCAAATATTTTATAGCTGTAAGTGTTCCTTCATAAAACACTGGACCAATCAGCTTTCCGTTCCGCACCATACGGACACAGAAAACTTTCTCTGGTGATGTATTTCTTGCACAAAAAATGGTTTTGTATCATTCCAATAATGATCGTTGTGTGCATTTATGTGTCCATTTTCCGTAAACAAACATTCATCAGTCCAAATAATGTTCTTGACAAAGTTTGAATCTGTGTCCTGTTGGATTAATAACCAATTGGAGAATGCTACACGTCGGTTAAAATCAGAGGGATGGAGTGCTTGAAGTCCATGAATACAAAATGGATGTCAATTGTGTTTTTCAAGTATTCTATGGATTGAAGTCCTAGGTAATCCTGTAATTGCACTTGCTTTTTGAATGCTTGATCGTGGGTTGGAAGAAAAATATGCAAT
The DNA here is from genome assembly GCA_026543055.1 of Argiope trifasciata. NCBI lineage: Eukaryota > Metazoa > Arthropoda > Arachnida > Araneae > Araneidae > Argiope > Argiope trifasciata. The sequence goes on along the minus strand of JAPMOQ010034961.1, from coordinate 806,003 downwards.
AATATCAATTTCTTGGTCTTCGTTGTACAAGATATTTCTACCAGGGCCAGGTCTTGGATTAAATGAACCGGTAGTTCTCAATCTTCTCATCATCCGATAAACAAATGTATGTGAAATTTCAGGCAAATAGGGATATCGTCGTCCAAATTCCCGAGAAGTTTCTGCATTATTTCTATTGCAAATAGAATAAACCATTGCTAGTTCAAATAGTTCGTCATTTGTTAAAAGTACCATAATGCAAAATTAGTTATAGTATTTTTACTTCGACAACATGAAACTCAATATCGCTGAATGATTTCTAAACTTTATTTTGATATGCATGAGGAAATCTTGGTTAAGTTGTACAGGAAAGAAATAATTTTGGAACTAAAAAAGTTAATTGAAAAATAATCGTCTGGATTTCTTTATGTAACTTAAAAATAAAATTAAAAAAAAGTTTAATATACACGTATTAGAAGCGGTTAAATTCCAGTTAAATGAAAGGCAAAAATCGTCTGGCAGTTAATTTGTTAGAATGTTAGAGTTCATGACAAAAATGTGATGAATTTGAAAACAATTAAAATTCTACCAGACTAATTTAACAGTATTTTTCTTTTTTATAAATTTTGCTATAAAAATCTGTCAAATGGCTTTTATTGACTTTCAACGAAATGTTATAAAATTTCTAATGTAAATCTAGAATACATGGCATAAAATTACTTGCCCCCGATAAGATTAAAACTGTATCTTGAATCTAGCGTAAATACGCAAAAATGTGTTTTGTAAATAATATAAAAAATTTATGTGTTTATAATTTGTTGCAAATTTACATTTCCATTTTGGTATATGGTCACTAAAAACAGCGTTCAATTTTCAATTACGCATAACTCACTCAATTTTAAAGATACAGTTATGCAGTTTTTTTTAATGGTCTTCTGGGATGGAAAGGAAAAACTTTCTAACTGACCAAGTTTGCATAGAGGGGTTGTATAAAAATTAAAAAAGTGTAACTTTTAAAAATTCATAGGTGGATTTTTTTTCTTAATGTAATCTTCTTTCCTATTTTATTTTGAACATTTTTTCAAATTACATCACCTACTTATCTCTAACGATTAAAGAATTAAAGCGCGTTTCAATCTTTTTGGGACACCCTGTATATATATATATATATATATATATATATATATATATATATATAAACAATGATGGAAATTGTTTTACGACGAAATCCAGCGATATTCCATAAAGTATAGACGAGCCTTCGTGACTCTCTGTGACTGTTAGTACTCTTGCAGGAAACAAATACGGAGTCAAAAGGAAAGTATAAATCCTTAAAGAAAATCTGCCCGAGATGGTTTTCGGAAAATCTTCACACATTGACACAAGCAATCAGCTCTGCGAAAAAAAATCTTCAAATACGCGATCTTTTAAACAGCGAATGGATTCTGGTGCGATCTCAAATTTTCTAGATGCATTCACTCTGATCTCTCATAATCGAGATTGGTCAATGCATTGTGCTACATTCTTTCAATTCTAATAAGCAGAATAATTCTTTAGACATTCTTTTAATTCTAATAATAGAATAATCAGAATGACGAGCTTTTATTTATTATTTTCAGGTACGTTTTTTGTGACTTCTTTAGTGAAAAGTCAACTTTCAAAGGTATTTTCTAGGCCTTAAAAAAATCAATGTAACTCTTTTCTCCATCGTAAATTATCTTTGGAGGTACTGTTGAAATAGTTTTTTTTAAATTAAATATTTGAATTCTTTAATTTAATTATAATTCAAAAATAATCTGCAACATAAATATAATATTTAGGTCAAGGAATATATATCATACGCAAGAAGAAACTGTTTAAAAAAGCGAAATTAATTAATAAAATTCGAAATAAAACGATTTTGATACTTGATCTATCAAAACATAAGAAAACATTCCTTTAATATTTTTCACATTTAATATTTTTTGATTTAATATTTCATTTAATATTTTTTTTAATATTTCTCTCACAAATATAAAAGGATTTAAACAACATTCAGGAACCTTAGATCGTTTTTGTAACTGAACAATTTTGATCATGTTCGGAATAATTTATAAACTAAATAAAAAATCTCTTACAGCAGTAGCAAAATTTATATTAGAAATAATAATTCATAGATAAATATATAATTTCCTATATATAATTAGAATATATAATTTCCTACTTATAATTAATAATTTTTCATGCACAGTTTTCTCTTATTTTAGAAATATCATAATGAATTTCTTTTGTCATGACATTCCTTGAACCTCTTTTTCCTGCAAAAAATAAAAATTCTTATAATATAAAAAAAATCTAAATTAGAAGCCCAAATTCGTTTTATTATTACAGTAAACACTGAAAAATATAAATTCGATTTTATGTTCTTCGCAGAAAAAATGGCGTACAGCTTGAAAAAGAGTATTTGCGCTTACCGGAAGTCCAGGTTCGCCCTTTTCTCCTTTATTCCCAGGCTCGCCTCTTTCGCCCTGTAAAATGAAGTCAATTAATTCTTCGTAGAACATAAATTGTCTATATAAGATTTGTGAAAAATTATATAACAAATTACGAACATTGAGAACCTTTCAAAGATCAAACTTTAAAATAGAAATTTTCCTTCTTTAATATTTTTAGCACATTTTATACATTTTAAAATTAGATTTAGATAATGATAAGGAGATTTAAAACCTTCTGGTTTTATTGATAGTTTATGAAAAATATTATTTTATAAATGATAGATACAAAAAAAAAACAATATAGTACCCTTACTAAGCATGAAAGTCTATAAAAACTAATAATTAATGTGAAAAATTCCGTCACTTATTTTAATGATTTGCCATTTTAAAATATGTTAATCCTACCCACGCATGATATTAGATCCGTCTATCTAATGAGAGGACCCCTTCTTTTCTATCTTTCAACAGAAGGTGTCATCTAATAGCGTAGATGGTTTGATGCGTATTGTTTGTAATGCACAGGCGCGTCAGCGAATGTTTAACCAGAGATTGATAAATATCACATTAAAAAAGATAAGATAGTAATCTAAAATATGGATCAATATATTGTCCAAAACACATTTCTTGCATCAGCCGTTTTTCATTTCTGATGGGTATTTCTAAATAGAGTTTCTGAATAAAAACTTGATGGCTTGAAAATTACGAGCGAACAGCTGTGTTGGCCGTCAGTAAGCGAGAAAATGTGACAAAAGAAAATGTTTGCTTTACATTTACATTTCACTTATCAAACAAATGATAAACTATTGACATAATGCATTATGTAATCATATATTTATACTACGGCAGATGATTTTGGATGATCTATGAAAGTTATAGACTTAATGCATTATGTAATCATATAATATTTATACTACGGCAGATGATTTCGAACGATTTTTGCAAGTTTTGGTTCATGCTGATAAAAATTGTCTGTATTTCAGCGATTGGCAAACTTGCGGTGGAAATAATTTCAAATAAAAATATGACAATAATTTAATAATAATCTTATTAAATGATGCATGACAGCTAGAAAACACTAATTTCACTCTAAATCTTAATAAGTTTATATTTTGCCTTTTGCTTACGGTGCTATATAATTTGTGATAGTATCCATTTGAGAAATTTTACTATAAAGAAAATTCTCCACAACTTTAATTTTGAATAATGCGCACCCTAAAGAAAAAAAAAAGAATGTGACTAACATAAATATTTGCGCAATATGAACTGCAAAATGAATATTTTGCAGCATGGACATGGATTTAGCAGTATGGATTGCAACTCATATACATACAATATAGATATTTGAACAAATATTTGCGAAATGTGGAGGGAATATAAATTCACATTTTCTTGCATCAAGGGAAATAAATAATTACTATCGATTTTTTTATACTTTTTTAAAAATTACGGACTAGAATCGATTGCTATCACTAAACTAAATTGTCAGTGACAAGAAAGGTTTCGTTAAAAACATTTCCGTTCAGTTACTTTTAACAATTAATTTAATTTTTATGCGATTTTAAGATTTTTGTATAAGGTATTTGTTTGTAAATGAGTTTCAATATTTTCTCTTATCTTTTTACCAAATATTACTAATGTAAATAATGACAAGAATACCAATCATAAATGTGCTGATATTCTTTGAGCATATATATTTCTTTGTATCAAATTGAAAAATGATAACTACTGAAAATATATTTACCAGTCTGTTGTTAAAAACCCCCGAGTGAAATGAATTTCGGCATTTTCTTCTTTAAAATAAAGTTTAAACAAAACTTTTTTTCACAATTCTAACGAGTTTTTCAAAGAACTGGACATTTCGTGGAGTGCGTAGCTAACCCATGATCTGATTGATGTTCTCTGAAGTATGTTCTGGCCTAAGGGGAAGAACTGTTGCACGGTTTCGAATTCCTCTCGAGATTTCAAACACTTGAATTCATCTTTATTGGAAGAACAAGTTTTCTTGTTTCACAATTTTTGAAAAAATCATTTTAAGTTTGAGGCTCTTTCATGATGCTGGTTAAGTTATATGGGACGATTATAATTATCTTTAGTCGGTTGATGCTGCTTAAAACAACTTATGTCATGTTCTGGCCACAAATAATTTTTATCTGACTTCATTACCTAGACTTATTTAAATATACTATTTTTGTTGCCATTTTAGCTATAGAAGTAGGTATGCAAATGAAAAATGAATTCATTTAAATGAACCCTATATGATTATAGATATCAAATGTTTCTGGCTTATAATCTAACTTTTGGATGTCAACGTAATTCTTATGATGAGAAATTACATCTAAGTATGAACTTTTCACTTCGATTCATCATTTGTAACAGAAAAAATGTTGGATAATCCAGAAAACTTCATAATAGCAGAACATTAATGGTGGCTAAAAGAATAGATTCAACTACAAAACCAGCTCAAGAAAAAGATCTTGAAGCAATGATTTTCATAGATAGTGTGATTAATTAGGATTAACATAAGACAGATCCAGTGTTAATTTCATTGGACTAGCATAGAGTATGATAATTTATGTGTTTGCTTATTTTTGTATAGGGATTTAAGGGCGGAAGTAATGAATGGTGGCAGAAGCAGAAGAAACAACAAAAAAAAAATCAAAATTATTACCTGACAGCATGATTCATCGTAATGCCTACAGTATTTACTCAGAAGTACCATTCACTGGTCATCCAAATTAAATCAGGACACGAGATATTTTCCGAAAATTTCCTGGGATTTGGAAGAATGCACAGAGAGTAAATGCATCTGTGCAGGAATCGGTACTGTTTACCATTGTTTACGCGAATGTATAGAAGTCTCAGAACTAAGGAAGAATCTTAAAGTTGATCTCAATGTTAATGGTGCCAGAATATCTTAAAATACAAAAAGACATGTTGAAAATTGGCCGTTTTTTTTTTTTTCAAAAAATTTAAAGTTTACACGTATTTGCCTTTCTTTTGTCGTGGGATGCATATTTGAAGGAATACAGAGAATTTTGGAGAAGGTTTTCTCAAAGTGCTGATCTGCTTTTTATAAAACAGGATGACAAAGGTAGGGGAAGATGGGGAGGAAGGGCAGAGATTGACCGTAAACCTCTTGACACCAAGACCTCTTCAAGGCTACTCAATAACTGAGACCAAAAGTCAAAATCAGCCGAAATTATAACTTCAAAAGTCCCTTCAAAGTGCAGTTCTCAAGAAGGAAAACAAAACCACAGGACCCAGACGGACGCTACAGATTCCTGACTCTACAGTGATTGTTTATTTGCGGATATATGTCACACAGATGTCCTTGATGCTATTTATCAATCTTTTCTTTTCAATTAGTAATCTCATTTCCCTGTAAGCTCAAATCACAGTCACTATTTGTTAAAGTATATTACTGTTTCTGCCATATACTATACTCCATACATTACGTCATCAAAAATTGAATATTGTCGCGTAAGATTTAACACCAATGGGATTATCTCAGGAGATACCTAGACGGTTTGTCGTCTCCTTCTTTCTTTAATTTTTTTTTCTTCTTTCCATTCTGTGCCCATCCAACTGGTTAGATAACTTAGTGCTATAGGCACTGTGGGCACAGGATGGCGTTAGGTTATGTAACTTATCGTCAACTTCGAAGAGAATGAAAGTGCTGAGAATATGTCAGTAATATGGAAAGATTATGTTGAATACAGCAGTCGGTCACAACAAATCTTGTCGATGCTGCCTTGTCAACAGTGTATAAGAAGTATCAACAGTGCATATTTTAAGTATCCGTTAAGACTTCCGTTTCATAAACGTATTTTTATTGTAAGATTAGCTGAAATCCTTAAAATTGAGCATGCATTGTTTCGTTGACGATTCTATTATATATGCAGGATGTAATTCTGAGAAAACAGAGTAAGCATTACTTTGACAACAAAAATCTTCATAGTCGTATAGTATGTCATCCATTAATGTTATATTTTATGTCTGTTTTTTCCCACTCACTTCTCTATATAAATAAAAATAGATGCTTGTTTGTATGTCTGCTATGTACTGCCGTACCACCCATTCGATTCCGATAAAACTTCGACTACTTATTACTTGCACATACGGGATGGTTATAGGAATAGTAAAATTATGTATTCTATATAAATAAAAATGAATGTTTGTCTGCATGTCTCTTATACGGACAGCTCATCCGACTCTATCCAGTTCTATGTTGGATGCTTGCGAGTCGTCAAGAAATTTAAATGTTTCTGCTGAAGATGGAAAAAATACCCTAAAGTTCTTGAATCATAAAGTAAGAAATAATAGAATAAATACTATTTACATATCACTCCATGTCAATGAATGCATTCAACTCCGATACGAAAATCAAGATCATTCTTTCTATCATTTCTTATGAAACAAGACAGTTATTTTAAATTTCCAAAGATATTTCTTCTGCAACAGCAACACGCCGGGTACCAGCAAGTTGCTACATAAAACACAATCATGAACTGTATCTTTTTCTCCATGATTTTAGAATCAACTTGCACTGAATATGAGTATTGCAACATTTTATTTCTTGTTCCTTTACTCAAAAAAGTTACTAAAAAAAGCATTTTCCCCTGAAAGAGGCAAAATTATTATTTTTCATGCAAGTGCAACGAAAAATATTTGAAAAATGCCTACTTGCCTTCATTCCATCTAATCCGGGAGGTCCCTGTAATAAAAGGAAGATAATGTCAGAAAAAATATGAAACACACACGGCAATTGATTCATGTGGATACAACAGCTTAGCGAGAAGTTTTAATATAGTGCCCTTATTGGGTGATAAATGTTTTAAAAGAAAATGTGAGTGTTGTGTTTGTGGTGAGTGTTGGGAGACGGCTGTTAGTAAGACTTCTTCAGCTACGGAGGGTTAGTAAACCTGTAAAATAAAACACAAAATAAAAGTAAACAAAAAGAATAACTTGTGTTCAAACAGCAGAAAACTAACTATTAAAATAAAAGAAATCAAACGATAAAAATAAACACGAAGGAAATTTTTAATGGAGGTACATTTTTGTATAGAAGTTGTAAATAAAATCTGAACAGGAATCTATCTACATCTAAACAGGAATTGGCTAACAAATAAAGAAAACTTTTGTTTATGAAGGACAACACATTTATTTACCATTATAACATATTTCCTGCTGAACTCATCAAAGAAGCTAACATAATTATTTATGCATTTGGACCTAATACTTATTGTTCCCAAAATTATATATAATTTTACAATTTTAGTGCCGAAAACCACACACCAAATTTAATCTATCTATCATGCTATGCTGGTGAGTTATTAGGTTTACAAACCTTCAAATAAAAAGATTAGCTGAGTTTATTTAGAGATGTTTTTATTGATTCAAAATTTGATGCAGATTTAGAGTTTTGTCCATGAGATCCCATTTTAAATTTTATCATTTCGAGTTCTATTCAACCACGTTTTAAGCTCACTACAGTAGGATTTGGTCCAAAATTGGTTGATGGAAAACTATAATTTTTGATCTTAAGATCGCTCACTAAATTTACTTTTTCTGTCTTATTCAATTTCGGAGATATTGTGGTCACAAAAAGTGAAGTTACAAAAATGTGACTTTCGGGTTCGTCGTTATCTGAAACACGCTCGCCAAAATCTATTTTTTAAAATGTTGAGAAATCCCAATCTTTCGCTTTGTTATACCAGGTTGGGGAAAAAGAAATCCATCATTTTTATGTGAACTTCAAGGCTGCATTTATGAGGTTTCGGATGGTCCATTTGGTTGCCATTTTGAAGGTAGATTCATAATGCCTCACTCATAGAAGTCATGGTTCCTATTCACCAAAAACTGTTGTAAACAACTTTCACAATCTTCTCTTGCTGCCAATTTCTTATCACTGCGAAAGTTTTGCGATGAAAAAAAAAAAAAAAAAAAAAAAAAAAAAAAGATGGTCATCGCTTGGTGTCAAGTGCCTCAAAACTTCCCGACCCAGCTCTCGTAGTTTCTGGCGAGTCACTATAGGCGTGTGTGGTCTAGCGTGTCCTGATGGAACACAACACCTCTTCTGTTGGTCCATTGCTAGCTTCAAACGGTCCAGTTGTTGACGATAGAGATCCGAACCGAGTGTTTGGCCATACGGAAGCAACTCATAATAAACGATACCTTTACAGTCCCACCAAAAAATCGACGAAATCAAAATGGCACGTCATTAGCTATTACAGTATCATGGCCATAAACATAATTCATAATTTCAGTCGCCTGGCTTGGTATTTTCACCTTTATCAAAGAAAAATTGTAAAATGTAACGAATTTTCATTTCCTTTTTTAAAGCCCTATAATTCACAACTGAGTGGATCAAACAAAAAAAAAATGCAGCAAAAGAATATTTTTAGAGCAAAAGGCCAATTTGACAACCAGCATAAATCTGAAATGGTTTGATCCATACTTTTAGAGATATCGATCCCTACAGCTATTTACCGACAAAATAATGAATCTCTCTTTCCCCCACCTCATATATTGTAGGTGAGAAATGAAGAAAATTGCACAAACGATACGACTTTCTTTTCCGACCAAAGCTGTTAAACAATATCCTCTGCTTTACATGCAACGAAATGAATGAATGAGTCACACCAACCATCACGCCATTTTTTCCGTCCGCTCCTGGGGGGCCGGGATCTCCTCGAACACCAACGGGACCCTGCAAGGAAAGGTTTTGTTTGAATTCATTGTAGTGAACATGTTGGTTCAGATAAAAGAAGATACTTTAACATCTTAGTTATTAGCGTCACATATATACCACATTTTTATGAAGCATATGCAATATGTGGTGATATCTTAATAAGCCAGTCACAGCCACTAGACATCAGCGATCGCTTTTGACGAGTGGATAAGGGACTGAATTTTAAACGCAGGCTCGATCCTTGGTGGAATTCAGCTTGCACCTTGGTACCATTTTAGTCAACACCACCACCAAATCTTGGCGGTGGTGTTATTGGTGATATATTGAAATCAGATATTTTCTTACCCTTGTTCTGCTACATAAATATAGGATAGACAATCATAATTAATTTCCTAACAGTTATTTGTACCAAATCTAACAATACACAGATGGATTATTTTGAAAAAAAGATAAGCTTTATTAAATTAAATTTGAATATTTATTTAAATTTTCAGGTGCATTATATTTTCCTGAAAAGAAAAGGGGAAAAAAAGAATTCGATGTTATCCAGTGATTTAATGATTTAGACAACAGTTTGTTTCCTCTTCTACGATAAAAACCAGCCAAGAAATGTTGTAAAGTATAAGTAAATTGAAATATATTGAATACAGAAAAAAAATGTGCATAATTTTTCTAAAAGAAATTTTTGTTTTGTTTTTCCAATTTAATACACGTCTGTGATATCGTCATTAGTTAAGTGGTGGCCTGATGGTAATGTCTCGGTTTCGGAACCGGAGTCCACCGAAGAACCACCGTGTAAGTGGGTCTGGTGCACGTTAAATAGGTCTGTATCAAACGTCCTCCCTCTGGTGTAGTGTGGACGTTTGGAGAGGGGGGTGCCAGTTCTGGTGTCGTTCTCATCATCTGACAGATATTCAAATTTATGAGGTCCAGCCGAAAATAGCCCTTGTCTTGCTTCAAAACGGGACGTTAATATTAAACTAAAAAATTGAAACTTGATTTCGTCATTTTAAATAATAAAATGTTTGGATTTTGGTAACGTATTCCTCTTCCCAGGTTCTGTTTGAGAATGATGAATGTTTTAGAACAGAATAAAAGTAATTCATATTAAGCTAACTATCGCCTCTCATTACGAAGAATAACTTATTCTTCGATAGCTGCATTTGTTAAATAAGTTTCTGACTGAAAAACGATTTAAAATCTTTAACTTGCTTTAAAAAATAAGGACTTGTTAGATCCTGTTAAAAAGTTTTCCTCATTTGCTTTATATGAAAGAAATCTCTCATAATGCAAATTCTGTTAGATATGTGAATGTGATACGCCTTACTTAGAGGACTTTTTCGCAAAATCACACTTCAGACAGTACGTTTAATTTAGACCTGCAGGACAATGCTGTTTTCATATGAGGTTTTTTAGGACATGCAACGGTATTCGTGACTACGTTTGACTAGATATCCGACTACGTTTGAAGGAAATTTTCGACCCTCTTTCGAGGGAAGATGTTCTTTACAGTCTTCTGGCTCGCTGAGCTCATCCTAAAGACTTTTGGACGCATTTGAATTCTTTTTATTACCCATAGAAATCGACAACTTACTGGAAGTCCCATCGGACCGGGATCCCCTTTGTCTCCTTTGTCACCCTGAAAAGTCAGAAAAAATATGAGCAATCAATTAATTATCCAGGAAACAATAACATCAGTATAGTATTGAAAGGATGTTACAGTTAGTATTATATATTTTATTAAAGTAAACAATCAAAAAAATAGGCAGAAGCAACCTTTTTGAAAGGAAAAAAAGGAATTTTTCTTCATTTAAATCAAACTTATCTATTCTTAAAAATATTTCTGGATGACTCATGGAAATACCCCCTCTAACCTTCCTTTCTCCCCACCAAAAAGCAGCTTTAAACATGAGCAAAAAGCTTTTGTTTGATACTCGAAAGGAGGTGTTGCTGATAATAGCACAAAACCATTCACTTTTTAGTTATTTATTGAAATATTTATGGAATCGAACGCGACTAGTTCATTATCGAAATCTCTTTATACGCATCTGATATGGATTCGCCCAATCGTTGGATGTCTAAATTTTGATAGTCAACATTTAGACTGGAAAAAATTTAGAAAACGAGGCACATTTTAGATAGACAAAACAGACAAATGTTAAAAAACTCAACAGGAATGTCCATTCATTCCAATTGAGTCAGAATTGTAGAGAATGCTACCTCCAGCAACAGTTCATATAATACTTACACACAAAGGAAAGTTAGAATCACACTCTATTATTAAGTGAAACATGCTACAAAGCTTTCTCACAAGTTGTGTTTGTCTTTTAAAATTCATGGATAAAAAATCTAAAATTGCTTTATAAGAAAAATAATATAACTTAATAAAGACACTATGCAAGCGATTTCTTTACGATATTGTTTGATACTGAAAATATTCTTCAGAGAGATCTTCATTTGAAACTTTTAATTTTTTGAGAAAACCTTTCGAAAATCCCGAATATTTTGGTTTGGGAAGTAAAATTTAATCGACTTCGTTATTTAAATGAAGAGCAATGACAAGCGGACAAAAACAAGTCTGAAACTAAAATTGAAGGGATCCAAAAACTTTTGTATCCGTTACAATACGAAACATTCCCATAAAGGAGGGTCTTTAAATTTCACCAACCGAAATCTATAGAAAATCGTCTATCAATTCTTTCTGCGTTTATCAGTTTTTTTTTTCAATGGCGATAGACCAAATCATTTATCGATTCTTTCAAAGGTGATAGACCAAATCGTCTATCACAAATGGAAGTGGTAAAATAGAAATTCCACTTCCATTTGCCATTGGAATTTTCACAAAAATCGCTGATAACATTAACATCACTTCCTAAATAGAATGATGGGCTAATAATACATTACGACTCACATTGCTCATATCGTCCTTTGAAATTCCAGTTTAAAAAAAAGAAAAAGAGAAATTAAAATTTTAGTAAAACAGATGGTTGTCATCCACCGAGCTAAAATGAGCTAAAACACAACAAATCAAAATATAAAGAGCGAGTGAGAAGAATGCCATCAATTCATTTATTTCCAAGAAGCCAGAAAATAGCTTGTTCTGGGACTTCAATGAAATAATTATCAGAGAAGATTTTTTTCTACAAACAAAACAGAAAAATATTTGCCATTTATAGTACAAGTTTTCAGAAAATCTAAAAATGATTTTTTAATGATTGAATTATATTCAGGAGCTCAAACATTATCTTCAGACTGAGCCATGACAACGCTATAATCAGTGAAATTATTCATCAAGGTTTGTGATAATTAGAGCTTGGTTAATATTTTTTTTCATTGGAATTTAATTCTGTATGCTGTTTATTTCGGACTGGCTAGGAATAGAAAAACACTAAGAACTGACCGGTTCGCCTTTCTGACCGTCCATTCCTTTGTCGCCTTTGATTCCTGGGGGTCCTTGGATTCCTTGAGGGCCCTGTTAGTAAAAGGAAAATAAATGACATTCTTTAAAAAGGGTGACAAATTAGTAGAGAAAACACATGGGCTATTCCTGACAACTTTGTCTTTCAAGCTCAGCATATACTGGAAGATTAAGTACAAACTTAAAGTCTAAAAAAATTAATTATCAAAATTATTTAAAAAAAAAAACAATAATTTTTTTCAATCGAACAAGTTAATGAAGTATTTACATAAGGCACTATAAATAAAGTGTAGATTCAGCAAAGGTGATGCAATTCAAAATAGTTTGGAATTAATAATGTAATTCATAATTTATGACATGAGCATGCATAATCTTAGAAGGTTAAATTTTAATATCACCAAATATTAAATTGATGTACATATTTTTTTCAAATCATATATTTTTTCTAAATCCTACATGTAAATTTAAATTCATGAAAACTTTCATGCTTTTAACACGTTCACTGCCACAACCCTCACCGGATATCAAGACCCGTGGATTGCGCTCTTTTCGAGAAGCAAACCATGTATGCTGATAGAGGACACCTTCTCTACTATAGTTAAAAGACAGCAATCTTTTAACTGTAGTGGAGAAGGTGTCATCTCATAACATAGATGGTTGGGTCATAGAAAAGAATGCAATCTGCGAGTGTTCTCGCAGTTGGCAGTCAACGTGTGAAATTTATAATTAGAAGGAGAAAAGCTTAAGTCACATGTAGCAAAATATTTAACTTGTTACTTGTTATTTTATCTAAACATAAAGAAATATAATTTTGAATGGAAGAACTTTTTTCGACCATCAACTCTATCTGTCACTGACTCATTCACAATTCTCTTTATTCACTAAAAATGATTGAATGTACATTTAAAATGTAATTATCACGTCACATGCATTTCTTTTTAACAAGTATGAAATATAAAACTATGGAATGAAATGAAACATGACAAAATATAGTAATCCAAATGGAGGATGGATAAGAAAATGTGATTTACCGGCGGACCCGCTGGGCCTGGGGGACCCATGACCTGCGAAAAGAATAAAACAGAAAGCAAGTTTTAGAAAGGGATAATATTCGTTTACTGGTTCTACCCGTTTATTGTTATTACTCATAGCACTCTAATGACACTCCTACAACTACTAGGTGCACCAGAGAAAATTACTAATTTGAAAAAATTCCCGAGCGGTGAGTTTGGTAGGTAGAGGAGTGATAGGTAGCGCTGCTGGAGAGGAAAGTCGAAAGACCTCAAGTTTGCTTCTCCCTCTAGTCAGTTGCCATCATGCTCTGGTCTAGAGAACAGCGGGCCTTCACCGTCGAGAGCTTCTTTTCTAGCGGTCGCTCACTTGTTGCTATGCAACGTACCTTCTACGCTCTCTTTGAAATTCCTCCTCACAGACACGTTTATGGCCGTCATTCGATTTTGTCGTGGGTTCGCTCATTTCAGGAGTGTCGCTAAACCCAGAAATGGACATCAACGGACCACCAGAACTCCGGAAAATGTCGAAAGAGTGAGGCAGTCCGTTCGGCTCGCAAACACACCGTTACTCTGGGAATTTCCCACACCACTCATCGACGAATTCTCCATCAAGACCTTCCATTTCATCCCTAAAAATTGACTGTTGCGTCAGTATTAACTGAACGCGATTTCGTTGCCCGTCAAAATGCATGTGAAATGCTGCTCGACAACCTGCCTGAAGACGCGGTCGTTTTTTTTCAGTGACGAGGCTCACTTTAAAATCCCTGGTTCATGTCGATCGACCACAGCTCACTTCAAGAACAACATTCGCGAAGCCATTGCCACTATACCGACTGATATGATGCAAAGAGTGGACACGAACTTCAGAAATCGACTTAATCAGTGTATGCGCAATGGGAGTTGCCCTTTAAACGATGTCATTTTCAAAACTGTATGAAAAAATATTGGAATATTGTATTCACAAATAAAAAAGAATTAAAACAATAATTGAATTGCTTTTATTTTTATTGATCTTTCAAATAAGTGAGTTTCTCTGGCGCACCCTGTATTTAGTTTGGAATTGCGTTGGGAAAAAGAATAAAAACACACAGATTTCAAAAGGCTTACGAAAAGAGAAAATAGCTAACACTAAGCTTAAAATTTAAAAAGGGATAACTTAAAAGAAAATTTTTAAAAATGATTTCTTTTATTATGATTATAAAATCACATCAATAAATAATTTTTATTAGTATATTATTTAAACATTTAACTAAATTAATGTATCACAAAGTTATGATCAATCAGTTTTTCATCAAGCATATATAATGATACTATTTTATCTGGAATTGAAATTAAATTTAATAGAAATAGTTAAAAATTTTAAAATTTAATGTAAGCAATTCATAATTTAAAAAATTTCTTTCGTCCTTCTTTCACTCC
>JAPMOQ010034961.1:710022-786917 GCA_026543055.1 Argiope trifasciata | reverse complement strand
ATACAACACACACACACACACACACACACACACACACACACACACACACACACACACACACACACACACACACACACAAGTACTTATACAAAGGCACTTAAAACAAAAAAACTACGATCTCTTATTGTACACACACATTCACGCACACATACACACACATTTAATTACGACTTACACCATGACACTTAAAATTTAAAAAAATTTACGATCGCTTATTGTACTTACACACACACTCTCTTAACTATGACACTTAAAACTTTAAAAAACTTACGATCGCTTATTATATATACACACACACTCACTCAACTATTTATACCACGACACTTAAAACGAAAAAAATATTACGATCCTCTATTGTACACACACTTAATTACTTATACTACAACACTTAAAACTTTAAAAAAACTTACGATCTCTTTTTTGTATACACACTCACACACAAACTTAACTACTTATACTACGACGCTTAAAACTTAAAAAAAAAAAAAAAAAACACCCTCTCACGATCTTTTATTGTTGCTGTCGTCAAATACAATGAAACGTAGGTTTCCAATTCCCATCAAGAAAGCGATAAGGAACGTTTCCGCGAAGTTATTTTTGCATTCCAACGTGCAGAGAGGGTAGGGTGGAAAATTACCTTCGCCCTTCTTCGGGGCATTTAAAGCGCATCCCCAGAGCATAAAACAATTTGATCCGTAAAAACCGGAGAAATTCGGTTACGAATGAAGTTCGCATTTCGATTTCGGGAAAGAAGAAATCCGAAAAACTTTCAACTCGAGAAGGAGGGAATGCTTTTAAGCTAAAAGGCCAATGCTCTCGACAAAGGAAGTTCCGAACGATGTCGAATAGAAAGTTTCTTTTCTTCTCCCTCTGTCTCTGGATTGGACGAAAAATGGATGACGTCAGTTAAGTAAGATCAAATCAGTCACAAATTAAACCTGTTACGTGAAAGTATCGAATAGTCATAGAATCATTAGTTTAGAGAATTGGCCATTCAATCCTGTAAAAAATATTCTGAAAATATAATCACTTAAGTGATAGCGGGATTATTTTTTTTAATTCTAGTGTCCACGCCGTATAATAGAGTGCACTCTCCTAATGCACTCGTTTCCGTTTATCATAATTAAATGAGGAAGACATGGCGTTTATTGGATAATCTATAAAGCCCTTTTTTTCAAAAAAAATGTATATTTTGATTGTTATTTTAGAGTTACCTTTGAATATCTGATAAATCCTTTATCAGCGAAAAATAAAATCAGTTTCAGACAATTTTCTTTCGAACGAAGCCTATGTTTTACGTAAATAGATTGTTTATATTTCTTGCATTTAAATTAAGCCTTTACAGAATTCATTTTAAAATGTGAACCGTTTATATCCTTTAACTCACTTTCTTTCCAATAAATTCTTGAAACGTGTAATATAGTATGTAAATATACTAGCTGGTACCCGGCGCGTTGCAGCCGTCAAAAAAAAATTATATTAAGTGTGCTGCATTAATAATTTGGCAATGTTATATCGAAATAAGATGAAAGGTTCGTATAAAAAATATAACAAACATTCATTTCTTGTTGTGTATTCTTTTAGAATTTTAAAGCTTGGTGCTCTTTCAGGATGGTAAGGAAAGAAACTATTTATTGGATCGCGCAATTCATTTAATATCCGTTCAGAATTCTTAAATTTAATTTTAGAAAAGGTGTTTAAAATATTTTATTTTAAAATGGATTCAACCTAGAAAATACATTTATGCTATAAAATCGTTAATATAGTTGAAACGATAATTTTTTGAAAGTTAAGATAGTGAAAAATTATTTGTACAATAATATTTTGGAAAGTAACTGCGAAAAACACTAATATTCAGTTAAAGTTTAAAACCTGGAAGTCTGAGAATTATTTGCCGATCATTTTTGCTCAATAGCTACAAAATATTCACCTTTCACTTGGATTTAGCATTTCTACAGAATCTATTGTCCCCTTGGTGAGTGATTTGGCGATGAATCCTAGGTCAATAGATGCGGTTGAGATTCGAATTTTTATTTTTATTTTAAATCATTGTTCTATGCCTACAACCATCCAGTAGCTGTAAAGTAGGAGTAATCTAAGCAAAGACTTACATTGCATTTACGTACAACAACTGCATTTAAAATATTTTTTTAGCTAAGGGCATTTTTTAGTAAATCTCATTTCCTTCGTGTAACTAAACTGTATTTTCAGACAGAGACCTTTACAGCGAAAAGTGATTGCACATTTCTGATGCGAGGATACGCATTATCTGCCAATCAGGTCAATTGATAAATTCCATAGGGACCGCGGGGACTGGTAATAAGTTCTCGGCTTTGGAATCGAAAGATTTCAAATTCGAGACTTGATTCCACCGAAGAACCATCGCGTAAGTAGAGCTGAAGCACTTTAAGCTTGTTGGGTCCAAATGTTCCCCTGCTGCTGTGGTGTGGAAGTTTAGAGAGAAGGACACCAGCTCAGTCCTGGTCATCTTACGAGGTCATGTTCGAATTGCGAGGTATGTCCGAAAAGAGCCCTACTGCTGCTTGAAAAAACTGGACCTTACTATAACTTCACTACATATAATCCACTTTTTCTCAATCGTCAAACTTTTTGTGAATTTCAATTCTTTTTAAAACATCTATATCAATAAAATTGAATGTTTGTCTGTACAACTCTTATGCCTTCCTAAACCAATCATCCGATGGCGATGAAACTGGGCCAGCTCATTGTTCACGCATACAGGATAGTTATAGAGATATCACAAATATCTAAAACTAAATTTAAAAAATCGGATCTCAACCGCCTCTATTGACCAAGGATCCATCTCCAAATAGCACGCCGAGGGACAAGAGATTCTGTAGAAATACTAAATCCAAGTGAAAGGTTCATGTTTTTGTAGCTATAGTACGCAAATGACGGACAAGTGATTCTCAAAGGCAACAACTTTATGACAGATGATGCGAGAAAGTGTTGGGGTGACCAACCTTGGGGTTTAAAACTTTTATTAAACTTTTTTGGTGGCTTACACATTAAGCACAAAAAATATTGTACAAATAATTTTTCAATGTCTTCATTTTCAAAAATTATCTTTTCAATTATATTAAAGATTTTATGGTATAAATATGTTTTCTATGTTTGATCAATTTTAAAAGAAAAATATTTCACATTCAAAAAATAAAACACATTTTCTAAAATTAAACTCGAGAATTCCGAACGGAAACGAATCACGAGATACCATAAATAGTTTCTTTCACTACCCTTCTGAAAGAACACCAAGTTTTACAATGCTAAAATAATACACGAATCTAATATATAGAAAAGAGTACTTGTTTGTTCGTATTTTATATACAGTAGTACCGTTCATCTTATTTCGATAAAACAATGCCAAATTATAGATTGCAGATATTATAATTTTTTTTCGGAGGCAGCAACACGCCAGGTACCAGCTAGTTACCAATAATACATAAAGTAAATTATTTGCAAATTTATATGCTAGAGAATAAAATAACTGCTTACAAAGTTACGATTAAAAAACCCCCAAAAATGAACTCTTTTCGACACAAAGAGACAATCCATTCCCTCTTGGAAACTGCTTTATTCACCTTCACATTACTCATTTGCTTTGGAAAGCATTCCTTTCACTTCATTCGTTGGTTTCTTTTCGAGAATGGATGGTAGCATTAAAAGAAACATGAAGATCCTTCTTTCCCTATCGTGTTATTCATCTCTCTCCTCGAAAAGTCACTGAGATATGATTCTAAAACATCGTTTTGAATATTGATGACCGAAAATGTTTTATTCAATTCTTACCAATAAGTCCCCCCGCTCCGCACGGAAGTGAAATTCAATGCCATTGAAGACTTATTCATCGATCTCTTCCAACTTTCCTCCCCTCCTTCCTCCCGCTCTGATTCCCCCATTCGGAGGGACCGTTTAAAATGTAATTTTCTCATTGTTCTGTCAGCTGCAACCGAGTCATGTATGCAAATATGGAAAGGGGGAGGGGGACAAAAAAACCCTTTCCAGCCTCCTCCCGCCCCCGTTGTGTGAGCAGCTGTCTAGTACAATGTGGTCTAGTACGATGGTACTTGTCAGTATCATTTACTTTGGGGAGTGTGTGAGCTCTCAAAGTTAATAATTGGAAGCATCCATTGATTTAGTTTTATTTCTTCATTAGGATGTGCCTTTTGTCGGTGTCAATGAAGCCGGAGCGTTTCATTAGTACGTGATAACATAGTGGATTCCAAGGAAAGATGCCGCAACGAAGAGTTATAACTCCGATGTGATTTTTCAAGAAAATACAAATATTATGTTTGTTTGTTTTTTGTGTGTGTATAAACGATTTCTGGTTTCTATATATGTTAGTTTAACGTCATAATATGCGTAGTTTAATTCTCATGTTGGTAGCTTTTAAATGGTACGTACCAACCATATGGTATCAAATCAAGTATTAAATCTTTACTAATATTATAAATGCGAAAGTTTGGATGGATGGATGTTTGTTCGTCAATCACACCAGAAATGTAGCACAGAGATACAGCCAGGAATAGAACAGAGGCTACTTTTTATGCCGGTTCATGGAGTGGTGCATTTTTTATTCGTTAAAAACCAACTGGTGTGGAAAGTTTAAGCGTGATTGTTGACAACCGTGTTTTCATTAAAATGAAAAGTTTAAAAATGATGTATATTATACTGTTTTCGCTATCTCCATCTCGATCAACAAATGAAAGGGTTTTGACTTGATTTGAAAGAAATACGAACTTGATGTGCTGTTTTGTTTTATTTCGGGTGCACACTGTAAATAAATTGTTTTTAGGTTAGTTGTTCGTTTCAAAATGGGTTAAGTTGTATTTTTATGCTATATATTCTTCGAATGTGCTTCTAGTTTTAAGAGCATTGCTTTTATGATAGTTTTAATATTTTTGATTTGTTATTACTCGATGATTTTTCGAAAAGCCCGGACAACACAAATCTAATCTTTCTCAAAGCAGTCATCAAGCTTCGGGCTTTGAAAGAGACTAGAAGTCGAGAGTCGAATCCACGAGCAGAATGAAGGTATTGGAGTAACGGAATGGGTCAAACCGTTTTATGCATACACATCAATAATTTATCCGATAATTTTATTCTGTACTTCGCTTAAAATAAGAAAATACTTGATTTTTGCTGTATAAATTCTCACTGAGTGCAGGGTTTTTAAAAGAAACTCATAACTGGACAAAGCAATGAGAAAACCTTCCTTGACTTAAGCCCCATTTTGACCTTCACTTGTGGTTATTCAGGGCTCGTTAATGTCTATTCATTTTACCAACAGTTTGTGACTAGCTGTCGATACTTCTTCGTTCTGCGGTGGTAAGTTGTACACAAGAAATTTGCGGGTAGCTGTCGACGACAATCGACAGTGGACCAACTATGGGATTGAGGGCAGATTGACGACACTGTCAGTAAAGGCCATGGGAATGGAGTTTTAGCGAATTTAAAAACGACTTATTATTGAAGATATGCTTGGGCTTTAAAAGATTATAATTCATTAGTGTCATTTTTATATCTACAGATGAATTTTAACGTGTCTTAGGTGAAAATACATTTTAACTTAAGGTACCTTTATAAACATTCGGAAGAATTCATTTCATATTGCTCATTTCGCCTTTGGAAGAGTATATGCATGTAATTTCACATAGACATACAATATGTAAATGGCATTGAGAAGTACCCATCGGTATCAATCCAGTATTTACATGAAATTCGGTGGTAAATTGTCTTACTTAAAACCATTCATCTCACTTACCGCGTCTCCTTTTTCACCTTTCTCACCCGGCATCCCGTGTTTGCCCTGAAAGAAAACAGGTCGCTTGAAAAAGGAACGAAAATCTAAGAAATTTCATTAATAATTCAAAATATCATTTTCACTGCTAAAAATAATCTCCATTCAAATTCCGAATGGTTTCAATTTACATATTAATGTAGAGTAATCAAGGGCATATATTTCTAACTTTAAATGGAATTTGATACAAGAACTTAAATTCACAGCTTTAGGAAAGAATATACTGGATTATTCAATACGGTTGAGCCGAATATTCAGATGTCTCTTATTACTACTACCAAGTATATAATAATTTTGCTTCTCGGAATATTAATTCTAAATTATACGAATTAATTATCCGTTAATAACGTTTGAAGGATTTTAAAGATATTTATGGAAGCAAATGATAGTCATTTAAATATTTTATGGCATACTCAGTAAATACACAGAATTCTCTTTTTTTGTATCAATAATTACGATAAATTATCGAAATTGTGTATTTGGTGGGACCATTTTTATCTCGACAATATCCTCATTGAGATTCCATTAAAAAAGTTCTTCTCTGTCTGCGAAAGAAAAACTCCATCCAATTCCTTTAAATTATAATAAATGCGATGTTGGCAGTATCTAAAACACTTACTCTTCTAAAGAAAAGGTTTTTTGCCAATTTTCAACGTCCTTTTTTGCTCAAGACACTCACTGAGATAATGAAAATCAAACAGTCCAGAAGCTAACCTAATAAACTGTGTTTGTCGGTATCTTTCAGTGTAGATACGAGATCTTTTCATGCAGTATTAGGAGGTAAATGGGATTAACTAAACTTTATCTACGTGTCTTCACTGGTGATCGATCTTCCTCCAATGTTTGGAGGCTCAACTCAGCGCAAAATGTGCTTCTTTTTTCCGACCAGGCATTGCAAACAATTTGGAAGACTAAGTTCAGAGCTAGGTTTAATTTTATGATTTTTTTTTCTGGCAATGAAATCAAATTTACTTTCAAGTGGAAAGGATCTGTAAAAATTTTGATTAAGTTTTCCTATTCGTGTTTCGAAATTCAAAACAGGATGTAACAGGAATTTATGCGCACTTAAATTATTTTTCTCAACTTTTATGATTCTACAATGAATAGGCAAATTAAGACAGTGTTAATAATTCAGATAGTTCATCGACATTCAAGACATTTGAAAATGAGCGTTGTAAATTTATCAAACAGTTGTATTTGGTTTAATTTTATCTTAAAAATCAGATGAAATGGAAATATTTGAATCCGTTCAAATATTTCAAATTCAAATATTTTGGCTGAATGTCGAAACTACTGCTTTTCGCCAGTAATCGTTCTTATTTCGAGGACATACGATATAACCAGGCCGCGGTAGCCTGGTAATAAGGTCTCGGCTTCGTAATCGGAGGGTTGCAGGTTTGAGACCCAACTCCACCGAAAAATCGAAAGATAAATGTGTCTGGTACATGCTAAATTCATCAGAGCCAAATGTCCTCCCGCTGGTGTGGTGTGGAAGAAGAGGGGGGGTGCCATCTCAGATGCCGTCTCATCACCTGACAGCGGTTCAAAAGGACGAGGTCCGTCCCAAAATAGCTCTAGTGTTGCTTCAAAACGGGACGTTAATATCACTAAACTATACTTAATTAATTCGATATAACCTCTAAAGAGTCAACACCATCGTAGCTAAGTTTAGTTATTTTAACGTCCAGTTGTACCATCGTAGTTACACTAATGGATAAGAGAATCTGTTTACGACAATTTCTAATCCAGGCTTTTGAGAACTAATGTAGCAGTGAAAAAATATTTTAATGGTAGAAAATCTTTGATGATACCCTATCTTAGATGTTAGGGCCAAGTAAAAGTTATTGAGGTCACTTACCGGTGGACCAGGTAAACCCGGGGGCCCCATCAATCCCGGAGGACCCAAGTCACCCATGTTTCCTTTCTCACCTTTAGGTCCCATGACGCCCTGAAAAATAACAGATTCAAATGTTCTATAAAGATTATTTATTACAAAAAGAATAATTGTTTAGAGACAAAACAGAGAGAGAGAGAGAACACAATAAGAAAAACTTAAAAATGTAACGCCCTTTTTAACAAAAGAAAGTTAAATTTGAGATAGAAATATAAGAGAAAAAAAATCTCACATATATCTACATAACTCAAATATAAAACACATTGATTTGAGTTGAATGAATTCATCCTAAGATTTATTTATGCGAAAGAAGTTAATCTTTTACATTCAATTAATAAATGCAAATTGTAACACGAGACTTGTTCCTTTTATTTTTTTTACAAATGCCGAAAGGAATGTATTAAACATGAAAATGCTTATGTTGAAGTACTTTTAATGAACTGCGTAGGGTATAAATTGTTTTAAACAGAAAGATGTTAATATAGACAGATGTTAATACATGACCTATGATACACATAACCTTCTTTTTCTGGTGGATGTTTTCAAGTTTTATACTTCATATAGTTTTATGTGGATATCAAAGATTTTATATTCCATTGTCTTTTATATTCTGCTTTCATTTTACCATTTGCTTGGCGCAGTGTAACCAGATAGAGTTCTTACGTCATAAAAATCCAAACACACAAACGAACAATTCCGACGAGAGATTGCAGTTGGTGAAGGGGCTATTTAAGAAATTTTAAAAAGTTTCAGCTTCACTTTTATTAAAAAAATCCATCGAAATTTTTAATGCTTTCGTTTTAAATTTGAAGCATGGCATTGCAAAAATGCGTTTTAATGTTTCTTTAAAATTAAAAAAAAATATTTCGCTGTACATTTTCTTGATGTATAATTTTCATCTAATTTATATATATATATATATATAA
The DNA here is from genome assembly GCA_026543055.1 of Argiope trifasciata. NCBI lineage: Eukaryota > Metazoa > Arthropoda > Arachnida > Araneae > Araneidae > Argiope > Argiope trifasciata. The sequence goes on along the minus strand of JAPMOQ010034961.1, from coordinate 778,276 downwards.
TCATAAAATTATTAAAACAATCAAAACACATTTCTTGAACAACAAAATTAAAACGAAACCGAATAGGTTGAAATCGAAATTAAAACTCAAATCAGCATTACACGCTAAAAGTTCACAAAATGAAAGGTAAATGAATAAGAACCAATTAATGAAACAAATCCACAATTTTGATTCGGTTGTCTTATTTTGAATTAATATATATATACATACATACATAAATACATACATACATATATATATATATATATACAGGGTGTTTCATAAATGATGGGAGTAACTTTAAGGGGTGATAGTATACATCAAGACGAGTAATAGTAAATAGGAAACCAAGTGTCCCAAATGTCTTCCGAAGGAGATAGGCGCCATCAAAGTTTAGGGTCCTAAATTTCAAATGACGATAAAAAACGGAAAAATGGATCGATTCCCTTGTGGTTATCACTAAAACCATTCTTTAAATTAGTATTTTCTTTAAAAAATGTTTCAAAGACAAAGTTAAAAAATGCCGATAGAGGGCGCTCTAGACTTTGGAGTACCGAACAACTACTTTTTAGCAGTATTTTTTTTGTTGTTATTAAATGTTTACTAAAGCTTAGACTTTAACTTAAATTTTGAGCTCAAAATGGAAACCATCGGGAGCGGTTAAGTGGCGCAAATTTAATCGCGTTCAGGGGGTTAAATTTTAAACGCTTGTATCTAATTTGAAAAATAATAAATGATGAAGCAAACTTTAACAGGTGATAGTTCAACACCAAATCAAACAACATTCATCAAAGAAATCATAGTCGTAATTTTAACCTGAAGGTGATAGAGGGCGCTTAAAGAGATTTCGTTTTAAGAGACAAAAAAGGAAACAAAGAACATTAACGTTATAAAAAAAAGTTTAATTATAAATGATTACAGTAGCTGTTTGAAACTCTGACCATTAGAGGCGATGCATGCGGTACAACGGCGAAGAAGGGATTCACGAACCCTCTGAAACACACCAGGAGTATTGCGCACCTCCCCAACAGCGGCCGAAAGTCTGGCGACGAGTTCTGCAGATTCGATAGGAGTCTCATGTACAGTAAAATCTCGTTACAACGAATTCCGTTATAATGAAATTTACAGAAGTTCCTACCGATAACCTATAAAAACAATGTTAAATGAATCTCGATATAACGAAATTATCAAATTAAGAAAATCTCGTTATAACGAACTACTCAGTCCTTCTTCGAGTTTCTTTCAACTTATTTCCGAGGTGGTTCCACACCATCTCCGAGGAAACAGATATCCCGAAGCAGGTGCTGCGATTTACTGCTCCCCGGGTCGAAAGGGTACGCAGCTGCGTGATAAAAGTTGGTGGCGGGTAGTGTAACTAACAAACAAAAACAGATTTTTCCGAGAAGTAAACAAAAATTTGTCGCGGTGCGAAAACAAAACTGAATGATTATTGGTTCTATTCTCAACAACAAAAAAAAAAGCCTCTAGCCTTTCGTGTAGTGTAGATTGTCAGACGGGAGTGAGAAGTGTTACGAAAAGTAAGGTTTCTGCGTACTCTACAGCTCGATAAGTGATGGCTCCTTCTGTGAAAAGAAAACAGTTTTTTTTGGAAGAAAAGAAAACATCATATCCGAGGTAGACAATGGAATTAAAAAAGGTGAGGTGGCTAAAAAGTATGGCAATTCTCCATCAACATTGTCAACTTTTTTAAAAGATCGTGAAAACATTTTTAAGCAACTGCAAACTTCTGTTCTTGGCCCTCAAAGAAAAAGGTTGCGTAAAGTCCAATTTGAAGATGTTGATAAGGCAGTTTTCAAATGGTTTCAAGATGTTCGGTCCAGAAATGTTCCACTGACCGGACCTTTAATCCGAGAAAAAGCCTTAGAATTTGCTAAGATGCTGGGTGTAGAAAACTTCAGTGCTAGTTTTGGATGGTTGATTCGCTTTCGAGAGCGGTACGCAGTGGTTATGAAATCCATATCTGGGGAGGCGAATGACGCGCCGATGGAATCGGTCAACGAATGGAGAAAAGGAGAAGTGGCAGCCCTCATCAAAAAATACAGCCCAAATGATGTATTCAATGTTGATGAAGCTGGAGTTTTTTTTTTTAAGCTAGAGCCGAGAAAAACCTAGGCCTTAAAAGGTGACAAATGTGTTGGTGGGAAGGCTTCAAAGCAACGAATCACTGCCCTCTTTTGCTGTAACAAATCCGGAACAGAGAAGCGAAAAGTTCTCATCATTGGCAAATCCGCAAAACCTCGATGTTTTAAAAACTGTAAATCATTACCATGCATTTACAAATCGAACAGAAAAGCATGGATGACGCAATCTATTTTTAATGAATGACTCATCGATTTTGATAAAGATATGAAAAAGAAGAGGAGGAAAATCCTTCTTCTCATTGACAACTGTACTCCCAATAATAATCCACCAGAATTGGATAACATCCATGTGGAATATTTTCCGCCTAATTGCACATCAAAGCTTCAATCTCTTGACCAAGATATCATCCGAGCAGTAAAATCCCGCTACAGAACCTTTTTACTGCGTCAAATTTTGTGCGATTTGAAGAAAAACGTGGATAAAAAATGCAACATTAAGGAAGCTATTGAATGGATATGTGGATCTTGGGATGACATCAGTCAATCCACAATAGACAACTGCTGGAAACATTCAACCCATTCAGTAGACGATGATTCATCTCCAGAGGATGCCATTTTAGAAGAAGAGAATCCAAACGAAACTCAGCAATCGGAGTTAGAAGAAATTTGGAACGCCACAAAAAAGAAAACTTCGATTTCAGATGAGGTTGATTTGAGCGATTATCTCGGTGCAGATGACAACGTCCTAACATGTTATGAACTGACAGAAGAAGACATCGTTCGATCCATTAAAGACGACAGGAGTGATGCTGGTGACGAAAGCAGTGAAAACGAAGAAAGTGTGGTAGAAGACAATGCGCAAATTGTTACTTCAACAGAAGTGTTAGCGAGTTTGGAGACATTGCGATCATTTATTAATTTACAAAGTAATGTGCCGGACTTGATTTTTTCAAGCATTCACCATCTTCAAAACTACTTAGTTTCTAATGTGACGACTAACCTTGTACAGAAAAAGATCCTGGACTTTCTAAAATAAAATTTTTATTTCTTTGCAATCTGTTTTTTAAAGGTGATTGCTTCCCTAGAGGTAAGTCATTTTTTTCTTATTTTAGATGATAGTAGCATCCACGTTCTTGAAAAGCAGTTTTTCATGGTTGGTTTTGATAATTTCTTAATCTAATTGTTTCTTATGTTCAATTTTGAAAATTCCGTTACAACGAAATATCCGTTATAACGAAAAAATTTTATGGTCCCGTGAAGTTCGTTGTAACGAGATTTTACTGTATAAGACTCTTCAGGTGTCCCCACAAAAAGAAATCCAGGCATGAAAGATTCGGCGATCGCGCTGGCCAAGGGACAGGCTTGAAAATGCTCTAACACGTTTGCGTTTGAATTCAAATTATGCATCTTCTAATGAAGTTAATTGTTTTTATGTTGTACTATTACCTCTTAAAGTTTGCTTTATCGTTTTTTATTTTGCTCATTACATACGAGCATTTCAATTTCTTCTCTTCCTGAATGCGGTCAAATTTGCGTCACTTAACCGCTTCCGATAGTTTCCATTTTGCGTTCAACATTTAAGATAAAGTCTAAACTTTAGTAAACATTTAACAAAATAAAAAAAAATACTGATAACAAGTAGTTGTTCGGTACTCTAAAGTCTAGAGCGCCCTCTATCGGCATTTTATTAACTTTGTCTTTAAAACATTTTTTAAAGAAAATACTAATTTAAAGAATGATTTCAGCGAAAACTGCACGTTAATCGATCCATTTTTCCTTTTTTTTAAAAATCATCATTTGAAATTTAGGACCCTAAACTTTGATGGCGTCTATCTCCTTCGAAAGACGTTTGGGACACTTGGCTTCCTATTTACTATTACTCGTCTTCTTGATGTGTACTATCTCCCCTTAAAGTTACTCCCATCATTTATGAAACACCTTGTATATATATATATATATATATATATATATATATATATATATATATATATATATATATATATATATACTGAAGTGACAAAAGTCATGGGATAGCAATATGCAAATATACAGATGGCAGTAGTATCGCAGCGAAAAGGTATAAATGCGCAGTTCGTTTTCCAGAGCTTTCATTTGTGTTCAAGTTATTCATGTGAACAGGATTTTCGTGATTTATGGCGGCACGACGAGAATTAACAGACTTTGAACGTGGAATGTTAGTTGGAGCTAGACGCATGGGTCATTTCATTGCGGATATCGTTAGTGAATTCAACATTACGAGATCCACAGAATCAAGAGTGTGCCGAGAGTATGAAATTTCTGGCATCACATCCCATCATGGACAGTGAAGTGGGCGACCACCTGCACTTAACGACCGAGACCGCCGACGTTTGTGTAGAATGGTCAATGTTAATAGACACGCAACACTTCGTCAAATAACTGCAGGAATCAATGTGAGACGTACGAGGGGCGTGTCCGATAGGACTGTGCGGCGAAATTTGTCTTCCTTTGGCTATGACAGCAGAAGACCGACTCGAGTGCCTTTACTGACAGCACGATATCGCCTGCAGCGACTCTCCTGGGCTCGTGAGCATATCGACTGGTCCCTAGACCAGTGGAAAACCGTGGCGTTGTCAGATGAATCACGATTTCAGTTGTTACGAGCTGATGGTAGAGTTCGAGTGTGGCGCAGACCCCACGAAGCCATGGACCCAAACAGTCACCCAGCCACTGTTCAAGCAGGTGGAGGCTGCATAATGGTGTGGGCTGTTTTTACATGGCATGGACTCGGTCCTCTGGTGCAACTGAACCGATCATTGACTGGAAATGGTTATGTTCAGCTGCTTGCAGATCACTTGCAGCCATTCATGGACTTCACGTACCCACACAACGATGGGATTTTTATGGATGACAATGCGCCATGTCACCGGGCCAGAACTGTTAGCGATTGATTTGAAGAACATTCCGGACAATTCCAGCGCATGATCTGGCCACCTAGATCGCCCGATATGAATCCCATCGAGCATTTATGGGACATCATCGAAAGGTCCGTTTGTGCCCAAACTCCTGCACCATCCACACTTTCACAATTATGGACGTCTATACAGACAGCATGGCTCAATATTCCTGTAGAGGACTTCCAACGACTTGTGGACTCCATGACACGTCGAGTTGTTGCACTTCGCCGGGCAAAAGGAGGACCGACACGATATTAACAGTCATCCCATGACTTTTGTCACTTCAGTGTAAATATATATATATATGTATGTATGTATTATAATATTGCAGCAATACTTTTTTTGTTTTAGTTACTGGTTTAACACGCGTTACGATGTTATTAAATATACTGACTTCTTAAATGTTGTAGTGCTTAATAAAGAATACATTTTCAAAAGTTAGCTAGTGAAATAGGAAATAGAAAGATAAAATTAAATAAACAATAAGCTCGCGCAAAAAATAATCAGACATAACTAAATCAAAATGATTATTTATTTAGTTAAAGATTTTTTTTTAAAGCATAATAAAGAGGCTTTCAAATAGCCCTGTTAAATATCATAATATTAACAATAAAATTAGAAAAATAATATGGAAAAAAAAGACTTCCAATGAAATAAGCTTTTAAATTTTGATAATTAATCTTCAAACATTATCCATAAATATGCAAAAAAATACATAGTGATATTACGCTATATTATTTTTACGCTAACCAATCTGAACCACTTGAAGAAAATAATTTTTATTTCGTTTCTTTTCAGATAATGGATTTGTTGTTATTAAAAGTAACAATATGTATTACATTTCGTTTGAAATCGGCTTGATTGACAGGAGATTTGCTCTACTTACAGGAAGGCCGGGTGCGCCTTGAGGACCTGGATTCCCGTCAACGCCATCGAGACCAGGGGGGCCCATGAATCCTCTCTCGCCCTAAAGAAAATGCATTCATAATAAAGATAAACAAAAATCTTATATCTATGTTTGTGCATGTATCTGCTTTCCAATGTACCAAATTATTTAAAATTGAAAGAAAACATCCCATTCAAATGAGATGTTAAATATGGATAATTATAATGAGTTTCCTATTTCATAGTACATATTAGTGAAGCTGCACTGTAAAATTAAAAAAAAATCTACTTTAACAAATTTTCTGTACTTAAAATAAACACGTTTCATGATGGAGAAATATGAATGTAATAAGTCCTTAGAATTCCGCTCAAAATATGCATATTGAAATAAAAAGAAATAAAAAATTGGAAAATGTAGCCCAAATATTTAGAGACAATAAATTCTCATTCAACGAAATTGCACTTAAGAAGACGAATTAGTTGCAAATAAAATGATAAACAAGTGTCTAATTAGCGTTTATATAAAATTTATTCTGCTCCTATAACAAATACGATAAATTTAACATTTTTATTCAACTTTAGAAAAAAACTCTTTCACCTTGTTTTTTGATACGATCGGAAAACATGAATTCAATGGATTCCATTTTCTGTAAATTAAAAAATGAACATATTGCGAAATAGAAACGGAAATATGGATCCTTCCACATATTTATTGCTTGAGTGTTTTGAGAGACAAGTTTGAATTCCATAGAAGCACTTAAAAATTTTGTTGTATATATAATATTAGATTGAATTAAAAATATTATTAAAATGAAGGAGGCAAATTCTATGGAAATGGAAGTGATATGATTAAAAAGATAATTTTTGTAAGTCTTAAAACAATGTAAATAATTGAATATATTGTTTTGTAAGATGCGAACATCCATTTTCACAGTCAAGTCATAAATATTACTCATCTAGTCTAAATCTCTTCAAGTTTATTTTTGCGCTGGATTAAATTTCGTGTTAGAAATATATATTTATTTATTTATGTAACATCTTACTTCTGACTGATCGCAACTTTTTTTGACATAACAGTTAGTTAGTTAGGGAGTTTTGGCACAAGAGTCAGATTTGGACATGCTGCGCCAATAGTATGGTACAAGTTACTTGCCGAATGGTATGATGTTATCATAGCAAACCCCTTCAAGAAAGTGTTTGATAATAATTTTTAGCTCTGCGAGTCAGCTACACGAAGCGACGAATCCAATGCAGGTATCAAAGCGTCCAATGAAGCAGTGTGATGGTTTGTTTACATATGACTGTTTTCCTTCCACAATGAATAATGAGAGCGATTTCTGTGAAATGTAGTTTAGCATTGTGTGCATATGTAATGATATTTTAAAATCTAATTTAAACTCTAATAAGTTTTATCTTAATTCGGCCCATATTAAATTCATTCTAAAATAAACCTCGTATTTATTGATCCCATTCCACCTATTTATTCATTTAATTAATGCAACAGAAGCTCTGTATAATTGACACCAAAAAGTATCCGGACTCCATAAGAAGGGACAAAAATTTGTCGATCTAATACATTCTTTTAAAAGATCCCTGATTGTAAATCGACACGTGTAAAGAGATTCCTATCAGAGTCCCATAGTATAAATAATTGGAAAAAACATTTTCTGTCTTTTTTTATGCTCTTTATTCTTGTGCTATACTGTGAATAGACGCCCGTTCGGTCTTTTTGTACATAAATTACGTCTCCCAGGTTGGTATAAACAGAAGTTTAAAATTTCAAAAGTGCCTTCTCTTTCTTCGATTACGACTTTGCTTTCAAAAAACTATGTGTTTATACACACAGATATCTATACCTACCTATCTATCTATGCAAAGATTTAGAATTATTGGATGCATATGGCAGGTTCGAAGACATTTAAGAGGCCTTTGATGCTGTTGTGACGTTTTGTTTCATCACAGAAAAGCAGGCATGTCTATATACAAGCTGAGAGCGACTAACACACACAGAATGAAAGACCAAGTCATGAGGGAAAGCTCTCGAACTTTTTATCCCGGATCTTAAACAGCTTAATCTGATAGGTAAAATCTTGTTTACAGTGCTCATAGACTATTAAGTTTCTTCTGGGAGTTTCTGAACATGTGGCTCTCAAAGCAGGGGAAACACAGGGATCTTTCTATGAAACTATTTGTTTAGATCTGCAATTTTTATCCATCCCTCTCACCGTCGAATCACTGACTAAACATTTTTACAAAGATATTCTTGAAATTAATTAAGAAGACAACGTGGAAGCGGATCAGGAAGTAAAATAATACTATTTAAAAATGAAGTTAATATGGGCAGAATCGAGTTAAAAATTAGGGAATTTATTCAGTTTAAGTGAACTTCTAAAATATCATTACACACACACAAACTGCCCATTATCAAATGAAGAACATTTCAAGTTATGACTTTGTATTATTTATTGAAATTTGGAAGTATAGTGGTGCAATACTTATAGTCATTAAGTAACAGCAACAGCGCTTTTAAGCATAACATGATGACGAGAAGGGGCACTTACCTGTAAGCCCGGTAGACCGATGACTCCCTTCTGTCCTTTCTCCCCCTTTTCTCCCGGTGCACCCCTGTCTCCTTTGGGTCCAACTGCCCCCGGAAGACCGGGAGGAGCATTCTTGCCGGGCTTGCCCTGCAAAATTGGAAAAAAAAAGAACTCTCAGACCAGTCTGCTTGCCGTCTCCCTTTTTGTTCCGTTTCATTACAGGCTGAAAGAGACACTCATTCGAAACCCATTAATCCTTCCTTTTCCAGAAGTATTCTCATTTTATTTTTATTCGTACGAAGAGAACATTCTTTCACGATAAACACCCGTTTCATTTTTCAGCTGGAATACCGAGTTAAATGGGAATAAAAATACATTCTTTCTTTTCTTTTTTCTGTAAAATTTCCTCTAAAAAAAGAGTACTTTTGTTGTAGGAATCTTTAAATTGGTATTTTTAACCCTTCAGAAGCACTTGTGCTGTTCACTCCCAGTTGTGCTTGAGCGGTAGTAATACTTCATGGGACGGTAGATTCCATGTGTTTGTTATGGGGTTTTATGTTTATTTATATTTATTTCGCGAATTTTATTGAAGAATGTAAAAAGAGTGACAAATTCAAAAGTGCGCTTTCTTCAGGAAAGTTAAAAGCGAATATAAGCAAGGAATTAATATAAATATGATTATTTAATTTATTAATTTTACAATGTTTAGATGATTCTATAAATTTTTTTGCAAAAGAATATGTGATCAGAAACAGGCATATTTCCTATTGCACTTGGAATGTGTATTATTCAAAATTGTCCGAAGAAATGTCCCGCATTATTTAGAATATTTGTTACCAAGAAAGCTGCTTCTAAAACAATACCTCGAGAAATATAAACATTTTTTTCCAAAGAAACCGATGAAACTTGATGTTTTATTTAGAATGACTACTAAGAAAATGAAAAATATCATTAAATGAATTAATTGATGGCTGAATTCTCCTTGTCGTTATTTTGGGTTTTATAGTATGACAGCCAGTATGATCATGCTGCTTTAAACACTTGTTCGGCATCTAAGCAAATGGTAAAAGGCTAAATATCAAATGTAAAACGAAGACATAAAAAAAGTTTGAAGTCTGTTTGAAAGTTATGAAATGCTAAATAGAAAAAATGCTAATGAAAACATAAATTCTGAGAAATTTAAAAGTGAAAGGTAAAAATCAATGGTCTTCAAAAAGTTAAAAAGGTTTAAGTGTGGATAATCTTACACCAAGTTTGAAGGTGCTCCAAAAACGTATAATCACTGCAGTTAAAATATGGATCACCATAAATTCAATATGGTATGATGTGATGACACTATTCGCCAAATAAACAGTCTTTACAGAAAAAAAAGTGTATAACCGACAAAGATTTGAGTTCATTTGATATACAGTTCTCGCATGGAGTGAAACGGCTACAGAATAAATTGTGGTTTTAAGTTATATAACTTATTGGTGACCTGAATTTCTCACGATGATTACAATTGCGAGCGTACGTGAGAAGTATAAATTTTCTTTATATCAGAAAATATTGGTGGTTATTGTAAAATAGTAAAAACTACCTTTGTTTCACCATCAACCAATTCTTTGTTATAATGATGCGACCAGGAATTCAACAGAATAAAATGTGATATCCTTAGAAAACCTCTTTTGTAAATAGCGAAGTAATCCCAAAGCTAATGGAAAGGCTAAGGAATATTCAAGATAATCTTGTAAGGATATATAAGTTTTGTGAAACAGAATGTAATTTCATTGTAATCAAATTACAAATAACAGGAGCTGAGACAGGATGAATCTCAAAATGAAATTCATTTTTTACAAAACTATAAACAAATCGTATGCGTAGAAAAAGACAGTCCAATTCTGTTTACAACTCATATACCAAAATCAAGGACGAAAAAAAAGCATAGATTTGTTACTGGTTCAATGGTTAGAAAAAGGTTGTACTGCACAGAATGTGTTATGTTTTAATATGAAAGAAATTAAAGTAAAATAAACAGTTTCTTATTTTCCCATTAAAGCAGTTATTTAATGCTCTTAAACGAATATAAAAAAGATTTCCATACATTTACCTGATAAAGAAACCGAAAACAGAATATCGATCGATTATTTGAGGAAAGGTTTTTTTTTATCTGCTGAATTTTCACTTGATATGGTTTGAAAGGACAAACAAAAGAAAAGATTTTACTCATTGATCTCTAACGAAGACTGCATAAAAGGCACAAAACTATAGAGTGCCGGAGCTATTGTAAGGATTAAAAGTAATCCGAGAAGGACTTTTATTTCCTACTCAATGGCATTACGAAAGAAAGGACGCGAAACGGTCTCGGTGTCTCAAAAAGCGATAAAAAGAAATCTTTTACAGCATCCTCTAAAAAGTATCTTCGGGCGAATGAATCGAAATAATAATTTATTTTAATCACTGGTCCATAAAAATGTGCCTAATTCAATTAGTAATGATTTCCTAAGATGTACATGCACACAATTTTTACTGTCAAAATGATACGAAAAGTTCATTTTAGGCTTTCTCGTTAAAATTTGCGCTTTAAAAATTAAGTAACTGCGCGCTTTAAAAATTAAGCTCTTTTTAAAAATTAAGTAACGCTTTATTTGTAATATTTACTATTGAAGTGCTTTATTTATTTGTAGTTCAAAGTAAAATGCAGATTTTCATACCCTGTTATTCTTTCAAATTGTTAAATATAAATAAATAAAGGGATACAGACGATAAAAAGTAAGATCAATTGTTCCTTTGCATTCATTTTCCTTTTCTAGCATTTAAATCAGAGAAAAAGTTACCCTGCTTCTATAAAATGTCACGTCACAATATAAAAATTTAAAATTAAACGGGAATATATTTATAAATTTGTTATTATTCACAACTAATAATTATTTATAAAAAAGAGTTTATGTAAATTTAAACATTTATAGTTCATTATGCAAATAAATACCTCATCAAATATTCTTAATGTTTTCAAAGTAATAACTTTTTTTCCTTTGGAATAAAGGAAGCTTAACGATCGTAAACACAGACATTGCGGAAATGTAAATCAGCCTATTCTTTGTAATAGAAATCAAAAGAGTCTAATAATGGTAATATCTTTTCTGAGATTGTTACGTTGTTTATTTTACAGGGAAGATTTTTATAATATTTGAATTGTAATAAAAATTTTCTTTTTAAATGAACCGAAAACTCGTTAGTCAATATAGTTTTATCTACTGGCACGGTATTTAAGGTTAGAAACGTAATTGCTATAATCGGAATAATTTTTTTCTTCATTTATTTTCTCTGCTATAATAATACTACTTGCTTATCTATTCTTACCAATACTTAATCAGTACTTTAATTATCAATACTTAATCAATATTTTACTTATCAATGCTTAATAATTAATCCATACTTTACTTATCAATAAAATACTTAATCAATACTTTACTTAGCAGTGCTTGAAGAATATCAATTCTATTTATCTTCACACATTATAATTTTAAAATATATATTAAGATAGACAATTTTTACATTATCTTATTGTGTAAAATCTCCTATTTGTTATTCACTTTTGTATCAAAAAAAGAGAAAAGGTTTAAAATTTTCACTGTGCATGTATAATGCAAAGCAAAACTAAATCACTGAATTTTTCTTAAAGCGCAAAAGAGAGTATCTTATTAAAAGAAAGTGAATCAAAAATTGAAACATCCCGTAAATTCGCGTATCTCGAGGTTCTTCTCTATAAATTTCCCATTCTATTTAAAGCAAGACTATCTTTTTTTTAAAATAATGCAGGTTAGAAATTTTTTTACCATCTCACTCTTTTAGGCTCCTGCGTTTATTTAGGAAAATATTTAGGTAAAACGCTCGAAGCGTGAAATGAAAGAGCGAGCGAGACATGAGATTTTGCATTTTTCTTTCATCTGCTTTCTCAAGAACTCGCGTAAAAGAAAGGCACTAAGCGAGGCTTAGGAACTTATTCTAATATAATTGCTCTCATTTTTAATTTCGGTGCTGGTATCAAATGCAAGTTAAAAGTCATTTTTCTGACACGAATGGAAATGGAAGGAAAACGCAGAAAATGAGAATTCATGAAATGACCAGATCAGTGAAACAAAATCACTGCCTTTTTTTATTAGATAATGAAACCTTTGTTGGTTGGTTCTTTTTTTATGCAATTTTATTGTTGTGCGATTTTTTAACGTGATATATGAGTTCTAGCGGTTTGACATTATTACACAGTTACAACATTTTCTGGCAGCGTACTTAAGTACATTAACACATTGGATATTATATACAATATACGTACATATCACATCAACTAGTCCAGAAATAAAATAAATAATAGATTCTAAAATTAAGTCAATGTTAATATCCCCAAAAGATAAAAAAAACTTTGAACCAGTTCATAATAAGAAGATGGATTACAATGAGTAGTATTGAATTATCAGCAAATTGAAAATTTCCCACGTTTAAATAAAAATTAAGAAATTTTGGAATATTTTTGTGCGATGTCTTCAATGCGGTCCTTGTCAACAGCACAAAAAAGTTTAATTGTGTTTACTTATTTCTATTCTTCATTTTTAACTTTTATTTTTACCTGGATTATTTGCATTAAAAATATTTTAAAATCATTTTATATAGTAAAAATGTAACAATTACAAAAATTATCTAGGTTTTTTTTTTCTGTATAAAAAGACTATTTACGATTACAAAAATTATCTTCTGCATTCAGCAACAAAAAATGTACGTAGAATAAAAAAATGTAACAATTACAAAAATTATCAAGTTTTGGACGGTTCTGGAATGAAAATAAATAAATAAAGATAAACATTAAACGGGAAAATCAAAATTGCTTCAATTTGCAAATTAAAACAGGGAAAATACACACTATACTCATTCTATGAAAACAAAAATGTCTTATTATGTCTATAAAACGACTTTTCCTCTCAAAATAATAATAACAAATAAAAGTGAGAATCACAAAAGAGATACTTACATCGTTTCCAGGTTAGTAAAATAAAATTAGTAAAGTAAGGTGGACAGAGGTGTGCGTGCAACTAAACACAAAAAGTAGCTCATTAAATCATACACACAACACAAACAAAAATTATAAAAATCAAGAAAGCATGCAAAACGTTAAAAAACAGTACATTAAAATATAAATACAATGAGAATGAAAAGCTATTAAACAGAGAGCTTTCATTCAGTTTCAAATAATTATGTAATAATTTGTTGATAAAATTGCAAAGTGTCATAGAAAAAATGCATTAACAATGAATCATAAATGAATTTCAACTTAAAATTTTAACAACAAAAAAATATTTATTAAAAAAAAGTACGAAACACACGAAACTTTAACGGAATAAAAAGAACTGTAAAAGCTTTTAATCTTAAAAAATATTTATAACTCAAATCAGTTTCTTTCAAAAATCGTGGAAGCAGCAGAATTAATTAGAATTATTACCCTATTAATTTTATTCATCAAATTATTTCCTATTACTCTTTATTAATAGGATTAATAAATAGTAATAGGAAATAATGATTATCCTATTAATAAATATAATAGGAATTAAATTATTCTCTATTACTATTTATTAATCCAATTAATCTAATTATTACTCTGTTAATATAACCATCCATGGTGGTACAAAATTCCATGCTCAAGTTTCTAAAGGAACTGTTGAGGAATACTAAAACAAATTTTTTAGACCATTTGAATTAATAAGAAAGGAGATATCTCGTTTTTGCTGCAAGTAATAGTTTGCACATATGAAAAGCTTGAAATATCCAATGCAAAACATCTTCACTTACCTTAGAAATCGCTTGAATGTATGAATGGAAGGCATATATTTGAATTACGTGTGTAGGAAATTAAAATATTTATAATGTGAAGCATAATTAAAATCTAAGCGAAGATGAACTGCATGATTCTTGATTTATTCGGTTAATAAATATTTCAATGAATTTTAAGTGTAAAATGTCAGTTAACATATTTGTTTTCAATGCATGTCATGTCCATTTTTGCATGTAAAAATCATAATCCGTTTCAATATTTAAAGGAAATTACAATTTAAGAAAGAAAAACATCAAATGTATAAACATTTTCATTTGTACATCTTGATAATGTTGCTGCACAGATCATATGCTATCTATTACTGTACTGCAAATGATGCAGATATATACTATTTAATAGAAAAAATATTTGAATGGCAATTAATCCAATAAACGCACATTGCTATTATGCATTGCTCAGTATTATTTTAATAATGCAAGGAATGATATAAAAGAGCAAATGAAACATTATCACTTCAAATTCAAAAGATTTCTGTCTCAAAGATTGAGATATATTAATATAAATGGTGATTTAAAATGTTTAAACTCTAAGAAATTCATCTCCTTTTATCAAAATATAATAAAGCATAATATATAAGGAAAACGTCTAACTTGCTAAATACATGGAAACCAAAATAACTCTTACAAACTGTGAATGAAAATGCAGAATATCTAGAAAATATTTCATGTTCATTATCAATTGAATGAGAATATGGAATGGAGAATCAGTACAAAGAAAGCCATAACAAGATATAAACAGGGCTACTGTTTTTCATAAAACGTTGATGAAAATGTAGTTGAATGACCATCGATTAGTGTCTATAAAAATAATTTTAGATGCTTTATTTTTATTGAGTTATATTTCTTAAATTAACTATCGAATGACATCACCATTGTGTATTAAAAACTCAATACAACTAATTGATTAACTACTAATTAGATTTTAAAGAAATATTAAAATAGAATAATTTCTCTCATAGTATACAAGGGGGCAACTTTTCAAAATTCGAAAGCATCAGAAAGTAAGTAAAAGAAAATTCAATAGCAAAATTTTCTTTTTTTAGTATGGAAGTGAAGCTATACGGTCACATAAATCAACTCAAAACAACTGGTTTTGTGTTAATTTCTATATAAAAATAGAAAAGTGGAATTTTAAGGGCTGCATTTCGGTTATCAACTGAGAACACCAAAAAAAAAGATCGACTTTAATATGTTATCTGACAATAAAATATTTTTTTATATATGTTATGTTCTTATATGAAAAGAGAGTTAAATTTCGTTTGACAGTTTATATGATAAATTTTGATTCAACATGTATATTAGTCAAAATCATTGCATAAAATGCCAGAAAAACACAAAATAAAATTTCTACAACTGCAAATAAATATTTCACATTTTTATTTAAAATAATAATACTTTAATATTTATATAATAATCAGAATTACATTGAGAAATATTAGAAATAAAAGCACGATGAGACTATTTTTTAAAAAAGGATTATAGAAGCATTGCGATAGATAGAAACAGAACATGCAAAGAAAGCAGAGTTTTGCTAAAAGATTATCCCTAAAAATAATCAGTTAAAAGCTTCAGTTACATTCAATGCCTATGCAAATGTGAAACACAATCATGCCTCTATTATCGCCCTTAATTATTAGCAAGTTTAAAAACGAAAACTATGGAAAGAAATTTAAAAATATTTCTTACTTTATCGCGTTTTCCCAAAACTTTTTTAGAAATATAACGTCCTAATGTATTGATCGAACAATCTACATCGGCTGAATGAGAATTGTTAAATAAGTTTCTCGAATCATTGTGAGGAATGATTTGTGGAGTGAATAACATTGTTCGCGTTTTGTTCAGCAAAATGTGGCCATTCATCCATGAAAGAAAAATTTAATTAATTAATTAAAATTTTTCTATGTGCATACATTTTTATGTAAATACGGAACTATATATATATATATGTGTGTGTGTGTGTGTGTGTGTGTGTAATGATATTCTAACATCTAATTTAAATCTTAATAAATTTCTAAAACTTTATCTTAATTTAGCCCATATTCACTTCATTCTAAAATGTTCTCTTATTTCCTGATCCCATTCCACGTTCTCTACTTCATTCATTCAAGAAATACTTTGTCAGACTGTTTAGTCAGCGACCCCATGGTGAGAGTGATGGATAAAAGCGGCCGACCTAAACAAAGAGTTTTATAAAAAGATCCCTGAGTTTCCCCTGCTTTGAAAATGACATGTTCAGAAATGTAAATGAGAATCTTAGTAATATATTGTCACCAAAAACAATATTTTCCCTATCAAAATATGCTCTATAACACGAGGGAAAATTAAATTTCTGCCCTTTTCCGTCACTTCAATCGCCGGGTAAGCGATGTAGTGCACGTGAGATCTATTAGGATCAAACTTTCTCTCAATGGAGAGGGTGGTGCCAGCTCATGTGTCGTCTTCATCATCTGACCACGGTTCGAAATGACGAAGCCCGTGTAAAAAAATAGCCCAAGTGTTGCTTTAAAACGGGAGGTTAATATAACTAAACTAAACTTCCATCTTTTGAAGTGAATGGTAAATCGAAGTTAATACTCTTTTTCATTCAATACAGCATTTCGAAATTTGGATTTTCTTTCTTAACCCCCCCTTGTATGGCATGGATATTTAAAATAAAGCGCCAATGGACCTTCTTTTTTTACTTTAAACATAACTTCAATGCTAAATATCTACTTATCTATAAAACATTATTTAGTAGTAGTCAAAAATATTTTATATAAATATATTATTCATTTTCTGATTTCTGAAAGCATTTAATATTAGAAAAGTCGATTAATAAAAGAAGGCACTTAATTATTTAAAATAACGTACCGAGATTTGGGAAAAAATTTTAATCAAAGAATGATTATCTTTCAGAAAACAGGTATTTTCAAACTATTTACATTGCGTTTTCAAAATAATTCGTCAATTTGTACGCTCTTGTCGTTTCGCCATAACAACACAAATAATATGGACGTCAGTCTGAAATCCACAATGTTATTCATTATTTCTAGCAAAACGTACTTAGAGTTTAGTGATAAATAGCGAGTAGATCAACATTTTGCTAAGAGCATATTTATGAAAATGGATGCCAATCCATTTTCAAATGAAATGCTAAAAGGATTACAGCTTCCGGTATTAAGCTTTTACCCATTAAAGGAACATGAATGTCCATTAATGGAGGAAGGGATGTCACGAACAGAAGTGGTTCGTTCGCTCCAGTAACTAATAAATAAAGTCAGCATTTCAGATTTGTTGTGTTATGAATTCTTGTGAAAAATTGCCGGCGAAGAATAGCATTGATGTAAGAAATAGATCACTGAGAAAATGGTTGCTTTTATTTCACTTTTTACGACATATTTTATGCAATTTTTTTTATTCACATTAATAAAATTTATTTGAACTCTGACTTCAGTTCTATTACCCAAACAAATGAAGAATTTCATAGAATACACACGAGAAAAAAAGCATTTATGTATTAACTTTATTATTTTGTATATCCATCGATATTTGCAGAGGGTCCAGTTTTAAGGTCTTGGCTTGGGAATCGGAGAGTTTCAGGTTCGAGACCCGATTCTACCGAAGCACCGTCTTGCAAGCGCATCTGGTCTTTTGTCGAAGTTTATTGAAGGGGTGCTATCTGAAGTGCTGTCCTCATTATCTGACCGCGGCTGAAAATGGTGAGATACTTCCCAAAGCAGCCCTCGAGTTTCTTTGAAACGGGCGTTAGTATAACTAAACTAAAAATCCATACTTGGAATGTAAGGGAAAGCGTTTGTGATGGGTGTGAACATGCGAGATGTGCTGTCTTTTAAAGCGGCGCATACTTTTAAAGCTTTTTCTGAAGGTTTAAATTAAAAAATAAAGCATTTCTGTATGATCACTCGGGAAATATTAAGACAGTTGATATTTCAGCCTTTTTTTCCATCAAATCGATGAACTGAGTGAAGCTGTAGCATTTGTTAGAACACTTTCTTTTTCTTAAACAATCCCATTTTCTTTCTAATTGAGTTGTTTATTTTAAGGAATGGGTCTGTGCGCATGTTTAAGGTCACGTCCTAAATGGAAATTGGGGGAAAAATCCCGAGATTACTAGTTGAGTGCGAAATTTTGGGAGCTGACTTTTCATCATAAATGTTTGAAGATTAATGGCACATTTCTATAACGAGGAAAAAAGACACTGGGCATATCCAAGAAAAAATGCTTCAAAAATTGGTAAAATGATCATTGTAAATAAATTTTGCATATTGCTTGAATGGCATTTCTAAGCAAATAAAAGAAAAAAGTTTAAGCTTTGAGTAAATAAAGCATCAGCAAGCAAAAAAATTCAATCTTAAAATGATTAAAAGCTGTTTTTATAAAAACAACAATCGAATTTGGGGAGGGAGTGTAAAGAAAAAAAATGCAGTTTTTGAAATTTCGCCACGAAAGGACTTCTTGAGGACGTTTAAAAAAGTATATAGGTTTGTTTTATTACATACATCCAATTTACTCTTTTATGTATTTTTTTTCATCTGAAAACGCAATAATTTTTTTTAATTCAAAGAACTGTTATTTGAAAGCAAAATTTCAATCGAGGGATAGTAATAAAAAATTTGAATCTAAGCTTGTACATTTTTGTTACAGTTTTCGGGATATCGAACTATAAATAAGCAAACGAAACAAACAAGAGCATTTTAAAGTATTTATATACTTATTCCCACTTTGTTTTTTAATTTATCAATTCTTACTTACTGATGATCAGGAAATAGACGGGTGATATTTTAACGACAGTTTTTGGCGAATCGCCTTTCACACATAGGAAAAGAGCTATCTAATCTATTAAAGATGGAAAAGAGAGATAGAAAGTTTCATTCATTTCGTGCTGAGACGAAAGCAAAGGAGTGATTTTCGAATAAATTACAGGTTTAATGTCCCAGAACATTATCGAGTTTTAAAATAAAACCTTTTTTTAAACGTCCAAGAATCGAAATGTGCAAGTCAAATCGGAGTTTAGTTATCTATTGCTACGAAATAAAAATCGGAATAGAATAACGTAATCTTTTTTACTGTCCGAAATTAAATTTATAGACTAAATTTATAAGCTATGGTTAAATTTTCAATTTTCGAAGTAATATAATAATTTAATTTAGTTTTTTTTTCATTAAAAAATGTGAAAAGAGTTGTTTAAAAAGTTTCTGTTTTTTTAGAAAAAAAAAATATCTTTGAGCATATTTCATTTGGAAATGTCATGAAAATAATTTTTAATACTGTAAAAAATTGTATCTCTTCATGTCAAAGAAGTTAGAAGACGCTTTCTTATATACATTAAAAAAATTTCTGTTTGCATGAAAATTCATTTTTACAAGGAGCATACTCCTATTAGACTGTATAATGGAGCATTTTCTAACGAAGGTCGATCGATTCAGCTCCAGATTTCATTTTTTAAAGTGATATTCGTTAAATTCTATAAAATTTGAATTATGTTTAAGTTTTGCATTCTCAGAAGTTTATTAGATTTCTTAAAATATCCGACTACGTTGAAAACATTGGTTATCGACCACATAGTTCAATTTTTTTAAATTCTTATTTCTGGTAATTCAGACTTTCCTCTTTCCAAAACAATTTATCTTTTCTATTAAAAGGAAGACCTGACCTATCATCCAGGGTGACCTATTTTTCAGCTAACATTTCTCTTTCACTTCAATTTTCCCCAAACTGCAGTTTTCTCAAAACTTTCATTTTCATAAAAATTCGCCGCCGTTCACATGATATCTCCAAAACTAATAGAGGTATTTGCATAAACATTTCAGCGTGTGTTCTAAATAATAGGGGCAATGAAATGAACCAAAATTTGTACTGTTGGTGAAATGCTTTTTCATTTAGAGGCATTTTTAGAAAAATTAAGTTGCGAATTAATGAAAAAACGAATCTATACTAATATTTTCACCCATCACTTCTTTGCATCTCAGAATGTTTCTTGGATTTTCCTTCATCATTGTATTCCATAACTTGTGTACAAAGAAAAATAGGATGACTGCATGACCATTTTGTGTCACCGTTTGTGCTAAGTTTCATAAAAAGTTCCTACCCATTTTACCATTTCTCAAAATCTATTATTTTTTCAAATAATTTTATTGTATTTATAGTATTTTGTATTATAATTGTCAATAAAATTTTGTAATATTATTTTGTTTGTCAATAAACTAAAGACCATAGTTTTAAAAATCTCATTTTTCAAATTTTTCCCCTTCGAATGCAGTGGGATACCTTAAATGAAACTAATCAACAATATCAATTCGAATCAAATTATCTTTCGTGCGCACCAAAACGAATCCGAACATTCCGAAAAATGGACATTTCGAACCAGGAATCGAAAATCACTCAATCATCCATGCAAGTCAGAATGATCAGATTCTCTTCGAATGCAGAGAGAGAGAGAGCAGTCCGGCTTCCGGCGCGAGCACGTGGAAAGGGAGAGCCATGCATGGTGCGTACCGTACCCTCTTTCCTCTGCGTCCTCGTTCCCCCATGTCCCCCTTCTCGCCGTGCTCGCCGGGGGGGCCGGCACTTCCGGCGTCACCCTGAAAAACGAAACAATCCTCTTCACAAAGGCTCCTCTCGTTGAAATAGTTCTCATAACCGAAAGGTTATTTTTCAAGTTATGAAATGATTTAAATACAAGAAATGAAGGTGACAAAGTGCCTGAAATTTTTTTTCTTTAAATTTACATGTTTAAAATTATATTTTACTTAAATTTTTTTTATTTACTTTTAAAATTATATTGTGTAAAGCCATACTTAATAACTCAGCCGTAGAAATATTTTAAAAATAATTCAAGTTAAAGGTTAAGGTTAAAAGGTTATTTTTCAAGCAATGAAATTATTTACATACGAGAAATAAAGACGACAAAGTACCTCGAAATATTTTTTTTTCCTTCAGTTTTAATGTTTAAAATTATATTTTACTTTCATTTTATGTAAAATAATGCTCATCCGTAAAAATATTTTTAAAATAATTCAATATTTTAATGGAGTCATTTGTCATGAGAAGAAAAATTCAGTGAGGATGTTCAAAATTTGGCGAGGTTTATTGGCGTGAACAAATGGATCACCTATAATAGATTAATTGCGAGATTTTTTGCTCTTTCTGATGCACGGTTGCGTTTTTTCTTTCCCCATTTTTTTTTCTATAGTTTTCCAAATTTAGATAAGTTGACCTTTTTATTTTACCAAATTTCTTCGTGTAAATATCCCTCCTTTTAAGAAAGTAATAGAGTCATTTTCTAAGAAAAGAAAACTTCAGTGGTGCCAAAACGGCCAAGCATGGAATGCCTGAACCTATCTTATGAAGTGGTGGAAAACATAAATTAGTCCTTTTCTACGTGTGTGTTGCCTACCGTCCATCTTATAATTGGCCGAATGTAAACCTAGCCTTAGATGAAATTGCTTACAAAGCTTAAGGCAATACTGTACCTCAAAATTTTTTTTCTTTAAATTTTCATGTTTAAAATTATATTTTAAGTTTATTTTATGTAAAATAGCGCTTTATAACTCTTCTATAAAATATTTCTTAAATAATTCAATATTTTAAAAAAATTTAAATTTTCTTAAAAATTTTGAGTTTTTTTTAAAAGCCTAAAAATTTTTTAAATATGAAGATTTTTTCAGCAGATTTTTTTCTAGGCAACCATTAATATAGTATATAAAACTAGAACATAGAACACGTTCTATTCATTACAACTGAGGAAATTTTATATATCAATATTTATAAATATATATCAATATTTATTATAATATATCATTATTTTAAGCATCTGTTAAACATGTTTTAAATTTTTTTGCGCAATAATATTAATTTTTAGAGGCTATTTATCATGCAAAATATTATATGTTTTTAAGGACTTTCGAGTTACATGATGCTCATTATTAAAAAAAAACTCTTTATTATTAATTTAATTTAATGAAATTAAGTTCATTGTAGTTATTATGCTCATAAATTATGCTAATTCTGTAAGAACTGTACTTCAGAATTTTTTTTTCCAGCACATAATCGATTTGTGGTTACGAACTTGAAAACTATCGCATCACAACACACATTTGATAGTCCATTGAAAAAAATATTTTAAGAAACAAATATTTTTCAAATATTTTATAGTTAAAATAAACCTATAGGCTCTAAATATTCCATGAGATATTAAATCTTACTAAAGAAAAAAATCTCTTTTCATTTACAACAAAAATTTCGGCATTTTTCACTGTCGTTTCAGTTGCCTTTTAATCAAGGTTGTTTTAGTATTCATTTTATTTATAAGGATTGAAAAATCTGATGGGGGCCAATACTTGTCATCGTTATTGCAACACCTACATAAGAAATTTGTGCAATTTTAGGAAGCTAATTAAAAATGTGAGACAAGATCAGGAATTAGCAGACGAGGTTCAAGAGAAGTCTTTCACTTCCATAGATTAATGTCATGTTGATATAACTTTAATGTTAAAAAAGTCACAGACTTATTAAGATGTTGTTTTGGAGACGAAACATTTGCTGATTTCGTCTCTTTACGGATGGTTTCTCTATTTGTGAGTCATTCATTTTATCTTTAGCCTCGCTGCATGTCCTTGTGTCCAGAAGTGTTTAGATTCCCAATGAATATATTAATTAATTGCGACTGTTGAATTCTTTATGAATATCTTTCCCTTTTAAGGTTGCACAGGAAGATTCAGAGTATTATGAATGGAAAAGAGGACAACCGAGTTGCCCAATATCATCTTAATGATGAGTTAAAAATGTAAATAGGATAAATTTGATAAATAATTTTTTTCTTCTTTCAGATTTCAATTCTGCAACGCAAGGACATTGATTCAACAAATGATTCCCTATATTTGAGAGCAAACGTTCAGAATCAGGATTTTGCGCAGGTGAAAGGCAAAGATTTTTTTATTTTGCCGCTGAAGTGAAAATTTGTAACATTTCGGTGTATATCTGGACACTTCTTAGCGATAGAATAGGGTCGATTTTTTTCTGACTGAAGGCGATTCATGTCATCTGAAGGCATTGCTATAGCTCTCTATGCATGAAACAAATAGTGAGAAAAAATTATGAAACATAAATAGAGAACAAATTTTGCATGAATATAGAGAGGAAGCGTGTTCATCTCTCAGAGGTATTTTCACAATCGCACATCGATCAATTAGGGTCAATAATTTGACTCTCAAAAGAATCATTGCTACTTGGCAAAGCATCTGGATCAAAGCATTTTTGCGTATATGAACAACTTTTCAATCCGCTTTGTGGTAGAGCCATAAAAACAGCCAATTCTATTGCTGTGTACCGCTGCATGGCAAAAATGTAATAGCAAACGAGATGGCTTCCAGATAATGGTCACATGTTTTAACATCTTCTTTCAACTAATAAAATGTGACTTACCATTAGGAAAAAAATATTACAATACCTTATTTAAATTGTTTTGAATGATAACAGTCTGCAGTATTCTTGATTCTCGACAATTTCAAATGTTTGAAACAAAAATTTTAAAAATAAATATTCTACAGTGTAAGAATATTGCATACAACACAATGCAGATGCACAAGAATATTTAGGCTACTTAACAAACCAGCCCTAAACCCATGACATCTTGCATATCCCTTGAGCGTGTTAAGGATAAAGTGACTCCGTATCAGTTACCAATCACTCAGTCACCTTTCCACTCAGTTACCCCAAAGAAAATTTTTAAAAAATCAAGAATATATCTGAATAAAATTCGAAGTAATCTTCGCATGTGTAAACGCATCATTGTGTTAAGCACGAAACAAATAGGATGCCTCAGTCTGCTGACATCACACGAAATCCTTAATACAAGATTTTAAAAGCTCCGCCTAATTAACTTCTCAAATACAGTTTATTCATGCAATGTGAAATACTATTTTAAAATTGAACTATATTTTGATTCTCGCAGAGATGAAATTATAAATATTGTTTTGGTTTTAAATTTTTTTTTAATTTGAATATTGCTTTGATAAATTTTTAATTGTTCAGATGCGGTACACTTTTTTTACTATCGCAAACATGCCGAAAGACTATTCTACATTACTGTTTCGATAGATGGCATTATAGAACATGAAGAAGTTGATTCTAGAAATATACAATTCGGTACTTTTTCGTTTCAGAGGTTAGTAAAAAGAAGAAAAAAATTCGCTAAACTTTTGGCGTTTTTTTACTTTTTACCGTTCTTTGTTTTTGTTGAGAGAATAATGTAACTGTCGCCAACGATTCTCGGAAACGGAAAAGTACCTGCAATTCAATTATTCAGCGAGATCTCTCATTCCGAATATGCGAAGTCCAGCTAAGATTGATAAGCAAGAATGTATCGTAATATTTTTCTGCTATAGTGAGAAAGCAATTACATAAGTGTTTAGGAAAGAAAATGAACTATTATTGGCATCGTATCGTCCGGAATTATGTTCTAGGCCTACTTATCTCTGGAATGCTATTGACTGATACCGTGAGGTCAACTACCTAAATATTTCGAAATGTATTTTCTTCCTCGATGCTTGTTTCTTTTTAAAAACAATTTCAGCAATAAGCTATTATAATTGAATATTAAAAAAGTAATTTTTATGTAGTAACATAATGGAGCATTAAAACGCAAATGCCGCAAATGCTAAATATTTCGAAATGTATTTTCTTCCTCGATGCTTGTTTCTTTTTAAAAACAATTTCAGCAATAAGCTATTCTAACTGAATATTAAAAATGTAATTCTTATGTAGTAGCAGAATGGTTCATTTAAACGAAAATGCTGCTAGTAAGCGAGACTCAAAAATGAATACTATTGATAAAAAAATGAGATTTTTCATAAAACATGCTACATTTGTTCTTATGCAAGATACGGTTTAAATTGAATTTGAAAAGCATCTTATACCAAATACAGAATTTTCAGTGAATTGATATCTTATAATTATTTATATGTTTAACGAATGCCACAATATTTTTGATACTCATTCATATGAAATTGGAATTTCTAAAGGATCTATTTCCTGCTCTTCTACCTTTTATAAAATATAAATTTGCTCTTAAACAGAAAACGGGGTAAATATTTATCACAAATAACTATCTAAAAAATAAATTACCAGCAGGAAATAATGAGTTAACAAACAGCTCACGAAATTTTCGAAAAAAAACGTAATTTAAATTCCATAGAAAAGAAAACGATGAGATAATCCATTGAACTAATTCAATTTCCTTTAATATTTTCAATACAAAGAGGAATTAAAAAAATAGAATTCAAAACTATAAATGACCCTACAATTATGTATGGCCTTTTCATACATTACAGTCTCACCCATTCAAAACTTCGGTAAAATAAAATGAAAACTCTGCATGTGGAATATAAGCAAGATAAATTTACTACAGAATACCCTGATTATTTTTTCAGGCAAGTTAATGTCTCGCTCAATATAAATATCACACAACAGTAACAGAAACTGAAAAAAAAGCCGTCCATTTAATTTTAAAATTCGATTCATTCTCTCTCTTGGAAGGTAAAAATTTATGATCTGTTAGCATAACGCACTTGTTTTCTGTTACTTGGAGTTATGAATGCGCTCAACATAAATATCACCCAACCGTAACGGAAACTGATATTTGATTGAAATTTGATACGGTAAACCGTATCAAAACAGAGGGCCGTCAGTTTAATTTTGAAATTAAATTAACTCTCTCTTGGAAGATAAAACTATAGGATCTGTTAGCACCGCGCACTCATCACTTGCAGTGATGAGTGAGTTCAATGAGAATATCGCACAACAGTAACAATTCCATTTTCTTTTCTTAACTTATATTTTCTTATTTTATTTTATTCTTATATTGATCCTTCATAACTGTTCAATTTTCTTGTTTTCTTTTGTTATGTGTTGAATACTTGTTTTCTGTAAGCCCCGGGATACTTTGCGGTGCACGGGAATGTTTCAATGAAAAACAAATAATAACAGAAACTGAAAAAAAAGCGCTTCGTCTATTTAATTTTGCAATCCGATTCATTCCCTCTCTTAGGAGGCAAAAATGTAGGATCTGTTAGTATAGCGCACTTCTAACTTGCAGTGAGACTCGCCAAAGGCTTGAGGCATTTCGACTGAGGTTCACATGGCAAAATGTGTACTATCCAAACACTTTCTTGATAGAGCCAAACGTATCCTTTTGGTGGTGAGAGTGTGAGAGAGCCCTTACCTTTCTTCCCGGTGGCCCTGCCGGCCCCGGTGGTCCAGGGGGCCCAGGCGGGCCTTCGATGAACCCGGTGGGAAACGCGTTGCCGTCCAGCGTCGTCGTCAGGCCCCGCTCTCCTTTCTCGCCCTTCTCGCCCTGCAGGGGGGAAAAACAGAGATCAATCCATCGCCTTTTTCTCAAAAGTCACTCCTTTGAGCCCTTCGTTTATTGAACGGTACCTTGAAAGTACCCTTTAGATCTAGCTTACATCTTTACTCTGTGACCATCTTTGCTGATGGTATTCTAAAGAAGGTAACACAAATGACGTGTAGGAATTAAAATATTTAATTAATAATTTAATTAATTAAAAGATTTCTGTTATTTACATTTTTTTCTTAGGATCCCTGTAATTCTACTAATATTCTAAAAAGAAAATAATGAGGAAATATTTATTCCTAATATTCTGCAAAGGAAACTAAATTTCTGGTGCAAAACTGAAGTTTAAATATGGATGGCAACATATTTCAGTAAACAAAGGGTTCATTGATTTGAAATGATAAATATCCTAATATTTTCATGTAATGGGTAAAAAATAAAAATAGATAGTAAAAATGGACTTTAGACTATTTTAGAAATAATGTGTGCGATGACTCAAGATGTTTCCAATTTAGTGAATTTTTTGTACGGCGAAAAAAGATGTCTTTTTATGAAGTGCCGTCACTCATGTAAACGTTGTTCATTTTCTCTATAATAATAAATGAAATGAAGAAAAACGAAATAATTTTTTAAGTCTGAACTTTATTAAAGAAAGTTTAAAAGAATTGGAATAAATGATGCACTGCGTCATTTTTCTTTTCTTTTTGAACATTGCGATTTTTACCTTTCGCAATTATTTTCGATCAATTTAATAACCAAGAACTTTATATATTCGCAACTATTGAACGAACAAAAGTAAAAATTTGGTAAATCAATCTATATACTTCAGATATTTGTTTTTAATTGAAAAATGAAATGAAAAACTTTTGCATTTTTAAATCTCTTTTTAAAAAATATACGTATTTTTTGTTAAAAATTTTAAAAAAGAAAGTTATGAATCACAGCATTAAAAACTTACATTGTCGTTTAAGATATTCAGTTTATTTGATAACATAAAAGTAAAAAAAAAATTGCTACAAGTCTTAATTTTTCTCTTATCAAGAAAACGATTTAAATTTTGCAACAACAACAAAAAGAAAGTAAAAATTGCTAAAATAAAATATTTTACCCCCCCCCCCTCCGCTGAATTTCCTGCATGCCTATAAGCATACTCAGTGTTTTCAATGAAACATTAATTGATAACTTTAATAAACACTTCGAATGAGAGTCGATATTTAAAAATGGTCAAGATAGGAAATGCACTAAAAGTTCAAACTGCCAAGGAATTGGAATTACAAACTTTGAAATAGTTAGCTCCCACTCTATTTTTGTAGTTAAACAGAAAATGTCGTTAAAAAAATCTACCATCGGTGCCTTTTAAGAATCAGATCTTTCTCTTCCTCAAATAATGGAGAAAATTCGGAGGGGAAATGGAATCCCATAACTTGAGAGCTGACATTCTTAAACAAAGAGCTCCACGAAATGTTTTCAAACGAAAGGAATCTGCAGACTCAAATTGACTCTGACAACTCGGCATGAACTGAAACGGTTAGAAACTGAACTTTTCCGCTCGAATGGAAAGGATCTCGGCAGACTTGAGGTATTGATTCGTTCAAGAAATGTTTGCAATCTATTTAAGAGAGAGTTTCAGTAAAAACTGAAGAGCGTGATTATTTCAGACATAACCGAGAAAAGAAACTTCAATGTACACCTCGTTTTATTATTATTTTTTGGATCGTGCTTTGTTTTGGATTTGACCTCATTGTGTGTTTATAATATTCAATAGTATAGCAGTGAATTTTTTAATGTTTTGCAATGTTAAAAATTTTTTTGCAATGTGAATTTTTTAATGTTAAAAAAATTATAAAACACAGAGTTAAAAAATTACATTGTCGTTTAAGATATTCGGTTTTCTCTGATATACGAAGGAAACATAAAAGGAAAAAAAGTTGCCCCTAGTTTTAAGAGGGTCGAAATTTTCTCTTGTCGAGAAAACTCGATTTAAATTATGTAACATTATTAAAAAATCCCATCATTAAAAAATAATGGCATTTTTACAGACAATTTGAATGATGTTTTCGACTTCTGTTACTACGATTGTTTGAATGAGATAATCTGATTATAGTTTCATAAATAAGGCCGTTTATTTGAAAAAGGATGATTAAACATTATTATAAAAAGTAAACTCAATGAGTGACTGCGAGTTCTTGATTAATATTGCTTCCAATATTATCGTAAACAATTTTATCATTGATTCAAGAAAGAAATCAAAGAACATTGAGGATATTTCCTTTTTATTGATGGAGAAAAAAAGCAGTATATTAGAGGTATTCGCATAGGAATTTGAAATAATTTCTTTTGGAATAAAATGTTTCGTCACTGATTGATGTTGTCTAAATCTAATCAGTTTATTAGACCTGCCGATCTTGCCAAAACTTTAAAAAACTGCATCTTTCGCCACACATTCTTTAGTGGTAGCATGAAGACCCTGTCATAGAAAATTGCTGAGTGCGAAAATCTTTTCAAGACCTACCGCAAATAAACAGTTTACTAAAGGAGAATCTACAGTTATCTACATCCACATCTTTTTGTTTATCATTGTAAGCGTTTTCGTTTTCTTAATAATAAATTTCTTCCCTGAAGATAGTCCTTAATTCAGGGAAAAAAAGAGAATATAAATTAAGTCTACAAATTGAGTTGCATAGACATTACCACGATAATTTTTATGGATTCAAATACGTAACAAAAGAAGAAATATTAAAGAATGAAAAATAATTTATATTCTTGTCTCAAACAATCAGAAAATATTTACCTGAAGAATTATAGATAATACATACTAAATTTGCATTTCAATATGGATGGTCTTATCCATTTTTCCAATTTTTTTTTTTTTTTTTTTTTCGAATTACATTTTTCTACAAATTTTTATATTCTACAATTTTATTTCGTAATTAAATTTTGCTGGAATTCTAAGGACGCGTTGAAATTCAAGGAAATGAGAAAGATGGTAAGACGACCCAATAACTTTGTTCCTTTAAGGATCTTCCTCGAGTCCTTGATATGCTGCAGAACAAAGTATGTTAGTCACCATGAGAAAGTGAATTTAGCAAGAAATGGCTCCAAATTTAGTCATCTGCCAAAAGCTTTAGAAACCCGCTTTTAACAAGAAAGTATGTCGTGATCCTAACAAAACTTCGAGTAAATCATGCATATTTGAAACCATTGTACCTTTAAAATTATTATTCAACACTCATTTGTAACAGATGCTAGTGAAATTTTAAATATTAAACGAATTCTATATGAAGATAAGAATTGGATATTTTGTCGACAAGCCAGCTTTGGTGCATTTGTTGCCAATTCAGAAGATTATTTTTAGGCAAATTTGTTTGCTTTCTTTTAAAAAAATAATAGTTGTTTGACGTAATTTAATTTGTGGATTTTTTCCTCTCGAATCTGAAATTTTTTACCCAGTGTGATTCTTAATGAACTTAAGGTTGGCGCAATGTGATCAAATTTAGCCATTGTACCATAAAATTGTGTAATATACTACCAGCAGCATTCATTAATTAATAATTTATTCAAAATCTTTAAAAGAATTGACAAAAACAAAAAGTCCTCCACTCAGAACCATTCAACCGATTTCGCTAGTTTTTATTCCATACGAAAACTGACGACCCTAAGTACTCCATTATTTTCAAGAGTAGTAAAAGAAGTTTCCAACCTCAACAATCTATATATTTCACCAATTTTCCTTACCAATTAATTCGCCTCTTTATAAATATAACTAACCAATCAGGATGCTCCATCATTATTATGTAATAATAGTTTTAAATAGCACTTTCTACTGTTTCGATATGTTTCACTTTATCAAAACGGGTCATCATGACTGTATATATCATTAAATATTAATATTATTGTCGAAGAAAAATATTAACGATTCATTTAACCCAAGATCAAAATGAATTAAAAACAAAGCATTTTTATTTCTTTTATATCTTTGGAAATTAGCGTGATGATGTATATCTTGGTAAAAGAAACATTCATGGAATGATGTGAAGTTATGTCTCACATAACTAACAAAATAAGAGGAGTGATCTTCCCGAAACTTCGCATATGCTTCAATAAAAATCCTATTTTTTTCCGCGTGAGATTGTGGACTTTGGGTAAGGTAGAGAATGTCCTGAATAACATTGGTGTTACTTTACGATAGTTACGTAATATAGATATTTGATGGGAATGTAGCATGTTTCCTGAATGCATCGTGGCAATATGTATTTCCGAAATATTTTTGTCGGTCGATTGACACCAAAATGTGGCCCAAAACTATAGTTGCAGTCACAAGATAATACACCGAATATCATTGATTTAAGTAATTGCATTAAGACGCATGTGAAAGCACAGACCAAAAGATTGGGAATCATTTGTTAGATATGGCTCAAAATTTGATAAGTAAAATTTAGATGCTAAACCTGCGTATCAAATTTAATCTACCGATCTCTTTATATTTTATAGTTATCAAGTTCACTTATATTCGAACAGCTGGGCAAATAAACTTCCTGCTCATAGATTTCGTTTAAAATTTGATATAAATCTAAACATCTGGTCGTATCTCTATAAATCAAATTTTAGCCAGCTAGTCAAAGCAATTTCGAGTTATCGTGTTTGGCACTAGACATAATGATTTAAAAAACGGATTTTTGGCGTTATATTCATTCGCCATTATTGAAATCTGAAATGTAAAGATTCTTCAAAATCTTGAGTTCGAATTTTTCGTCTATTACAATACTTATTCTTACTTCATACGAAAAAAAAATAAAAGGGACTTCCTAACTTCGTGGATTTATTACTTGGTGTAAGTTTTAATCAAACAGGAACAAAGCAATACGGAGATCGTGAATTTCCATCGATCTAAGAATCCGTTTTAGTTCAGTGGTTCTTCACTTATTTTTCTTTCATTGTGGCTTATTTGGGCTCATCATAGATAGACAGAAATCTGTAATTGAATTTTCCTCATCTCTTGCTCTATAAGCTTTGAAATTATCAAACTTAAGAAAATAGAGATTAATAAAGTTTTTAAATTATAAGAGATGACATTCCTTTCATTTCATTTCCTCAGCGAATAAACCTAGTTTAAGACTACTAGAACTCAGTAATTATCCATTTAGTTAATTGAACAAAATTTTGATTTTATGCAAGTTTTGTCACCTAGTAGGGAATTTGAAAAACATTTGACTAGGATTCTATAAAATTTGTAATAATAATCAATTAAAAATAAAAATAATTAAAATCAAAAAATAATTGCTATCAAAATTTTCGGATTTTAGTGTAATAATAAAAGTGTTTTAAAACTTTTTTATTTAGTAAAAATATTTAATAAATTTTACATTTAAATTAAAAGACGAAACTATTTTGGTAAAAATTTTCAATTTCACTGCATGGAAAAAAAATAAATTTACTTTGAAATATCAAAATAACTACGTGTATTTTACCAGTAATGTGTGTGTACCAATAATACATTATATGGTTCATTAATATGCACCCACAAACAAAGAAATTACCATTAAGAAAGTTTAACATAAAAATCAAAAGTTTAACTCAAAATTTAAAAAATATACATTAAAGATTCTATGAATAAAAATAAACATTAAAAAACTTAAAAACAAAAAACATTAAAAATTAAAAAAAACTTAAAAATGAATTTCATGGGAAAAGTAAATGGAAAAAGTATTACAGAACCAAAAATCAATAAAATTAAAAGCAAGACCCTAAAAAATCGTACAAAATAAATGCAATTATAATTATTTTGAAAGTACTTATAGAAACAACTGAAAGGAAAGTTAATGGAAAAAGTACATTACAAAAGAAGAACCCAAACTGAAATGAAAAAGTAAGAAGCAGTAAAAGTATTAAAGGAGCACTTACAGGTGGGCCCGGTTTGCCGTCCGTTCCATTCCTTCCAACATTTCCCTAAAACACCAAAATTCAATGAAAACACAACGACGAAGGCTTTTACTCATGGATCGAAATCCAAATGAAATGGGAAAAAGGTTTAATTTTTTAAAAAAAAGGTGTAGAAAGGGAAGAAAATATTTAATCTCGTTAACAAAAGTTGAAAATCATAAAAAAGGAAACTATAAAGAATACCTCATTCTTTGAAAATGTTTTACAGCGCACTTAAAGCTAAAGCTAAAAATGAACAAAAGATAGGTACATTTGAGCAAGAAATATTAAAAAATGAACAAACTATTGTATATATATATATATATATATACACATAAGGAAGTGACTGACATGTAAAGAACATGGATTTTGTAAACAATAATACGAAGGAGATTGAACCTCTACAAAGTTAGGTAAATACATAAAATTATTAATAACAAATTTTCATTATGAGTTTTTTTTAAAACAGGATTTTAACACACATAAGTAATTATATTACTAGATTTTGTTTAAAAATTATATATTTTTTATTTTAACTCAATAAAAATTTCAAGCAATAACGACAAAATGGCTAATGTATTTATAAAAATTAAAGCAGAAGCTTTGGTTGATGTTTATTCATCGTTCAATTATTCATTTCATCAAATCTAGACAATTCGGGCTGGGCAGTTTCAAACATAAACGAATTCTTTCCATTTTCAAGGATGTTTTAAATGGAATCTAAATTGAAGCTAATAGGAATGAAAGATATTAAAATGAAAAAAAGAAGAAAAAAAAACATCCCTCAGTTTTAAATCAAAATATTCTGCATCTCAGTATTTTTAAAATATAACTATTCCTTTTCAAATCGAATTTGATTTTAAAGATAACTTTTATTAATAGTGATAAATGTCTTCATTTAGATAAAAAGATTTCGAACTTATCTAAACGATCGTTGCTGCAAGATGAATCATGTTTCCCTGAATAATTTGATTTTAAAGTCATCAACAACGACAAATTTTCCATGCATGAGTATGCAATAAAAATAACCTCAAAATACGTGCCCCCTTCCTACCACTGGGAATCCCAATCGGTCTGGCCAAGTATTATGAGCTCACGATACAGGATAAAGTCTAAAGTTCATTTCCTGTATCTTGCTAAAACCTGATGCGGAAGTTTGATTTCTTAGAAGAACTGGCCGACGACTGTGTTTTCATATTAGAATAACTCCAGTAACGAGCCATTCGATTCTAAAGTGTGCAGTTTTTTAAAAATTTACTACCACTTTTCTTAAAAATCTGGGGGGAAAGTTGAAAAAAAAAACACCACGAGTCGAAGAAATCTTCAATAAAAAATGTGTCAAGAATATTATAAGCATCATATGACATTTGGAATCATATTTTTAATATCAACAATTGCAATAAATATGCATGGTGCAGCTTTATGAATCCTACATTGTAACTTGTTCTTGTTCAAATAACTTGTTCTAATTTGGCTCGAACTCAATGGCCGAGAATGATATGAACTCAAAACAGTCGTTCGTAAATTCGTATCTCATTGCAAGGAAGTTACTTAAGCATTGTTTTGTGTTTGATTTAAATTCTGTAATTTCTCCTTTTTTCTCAATACCACTTAGATTGTCAGAATTTATACACTGCTAAACTTTCACACGTTTGTTACTACTTAGGATCTTAAGTTTTGAATGGAACAGAGTTGTCAATTTTTATGGGTTCGGATTCTCAATACCATCCAGATTGTTGGAATTTATACACAGCTAAACATTCACACATTTGTTAATTCTCAGCTTTTGAAGCAGAATATTGATTAGTATCATGTTGTAAGTGACACCAATGATATTTTTTAATTTTCAATGCAATTCGTCGGTTAGGTTGAAAGATGTGAAAACAGCAGTAGATGGTATGTTGCTACATAGCAAAGTAATATCGGATCTATGCCACAGCAACATTTCTTCTAAAACATAGTTATAATATATATAGACAAAATGACGTACATGATAAGTTTAAGTTGCAAATTTGTTCAGTACTAGGCTATCATGAGATAATGGCAAGAGCCTCTCACACAAGATGCAAATATCAAATTCAATTGAATTTTTGTTTCAAAGTTATGTTATTTATAAGTAAAGAGATATTGAATGTAATTTAAAAAAAAAAAAAAAAAACCCTTCAATCTTTTTTACAGATCAGAACTTCAGACTTCGAGACAACTAAAATGAATATTTAGATTTAAAAAAAACAATAACAACCAAAGCTTCTGCTCTGACACGATCCTTTCTTTCTGTTATGTAATAAAATCCACAAATAATTAAATAAAAGTTATCTTATTTATAAAACACACACAAGAAGATGTAAATCGCAGGACAACAGCAAAAGAAAAAGATAGTTAAATCAAGCTTAGAATAAAAAAATAACTTCAAATCCATTCAAAACAATTGTCTTAAAAAAAAAGAAATAAGAACAAAACACGCTACTAAAACATGCACAGACATCAGAAAACACCAGGAATAAAAACGATGACAAAAATAAAACTTAAAATCAAAGACAAAAATTTAAAAAAATGAAGAAAAGAAAAGACACACATTGATAAATGAACTGAAACGGCATTCCCAAACAAACGGTGAACGAAAGGACTTTTACAAAATCAAGACAGACGGAGAGGGCATGAGGGATGACACGAAATGAAGACGGGAGATAGAGGTGGGTGGGTGGAATGGAAACGAAGAGAAATGAAGGCCCGTCTCACTTTAGCGCCCCTCAGCCCTGGCTGCCCGGGGAGTCCCGGGGGTCCCTGGTCTCCGTGACGCCCGGGGAGACCAGGGGACCCCATGAAGCCTCGCTCCCCTCTGTCGCCCTGCAAGCAGAAAGTCATGAGCAAAGAAAAAGCATCCCACTTTAGGGAAAAGGAGAAACTTTTCTTTCAGCTCCTATGGCTGAAATGTTAGTCAACAAATGTATGGTACAAGGTACACAGGTAGGCTACTACAAGGTAGGCAGTGTCTAATATTTGCGGACACGATTAACACGTCAGGTATATAATATACATGAACAAATCGATACATAAGACTGATGAATTTAAAATGGAAGATTTTAATTAATTTTTAAGGGCAATTAAATAATTATTAGACATTGTTTACTCTCAGGTACGATATCTTCCGATTTTTGAAGAATAGTGTCATTTATAAATGGAACTTTCTTCTTAAAAGTTGAGTCGTTCTCAAAATATGCTTGCCCGAATCGTTCAGAAGGGGATGTCGACAATGTCGATGTTCCTACTTGCATTCATAGCCACTATTGACGTTAAACTTTGCACACGGCGGGCTAAATCCTAAAATCATACTCACTAAAAAATACAAAGGAATCTACGACAAGATGTTTCTTGGCGCCTGGAGTATTTACGACTTCAATCAGGAATCGAATTTGCGAAACTTCACATTTTAAAGCAATACCATAACCTCCACGCTATACGATGGGCCGCGGTGGCATAGTGGTATTGAGGGTCTCGAGCTTCGAAACCCGATTCCATCAAAGATCAGGCATGCAAGCGGATCTGGTGCCTGTTAATTTCCTTAAATCAATCGTCCTACCATTAATGCATGGAAGTTTGGAGGGAGAGTGTCAGCTCAGATATCGTCCTAGCCATCTAACTATAGTTCAAAATGACGAGGTCCGTCCCCAAATAGCCTCAGGGTTGCTTTGAAACGGGACTGAGCTATGTCATCTGATTACTAACTATGCCGTATCTATACTAATATTATAAATGCGAAAGTTTGGATGGATGGGTGGATGTTGTTACTCAATCACGCCAGAACAGCTGAACGGAATGAGATGAAATTTAGCACAAAGATAGATTAGAGTCAGGAATAGAACATAGGATACTTTTTATTCAGGTTCATTCAGTGATTCATTTTTTATTCATTGAAAACTCACTTTCGCGCCAAAAACGGAGGCCAAATCCTGATAAAGATGAGTAAGGCTTTAGGTTTATTTTTCCCAACAGAATAAAGGAAATAAAAAATTTCTAATCTGCATTGCATTATCCCAACTGATGTAGGGAAGTCAAGTATTTGCGTTACGCCAACAGGCGTCGAAAGTTCGCGTGAGGTTGTTGACAATTGTGTTTTCATTTAAATAAAAAGTTTAAATTTTGTTGTAACTATCTCCATCTCGATCCATAAATAAAATGGATAGGACCAGACTCTATTTGCTGTTTTGCTTTATTTTTTTGTGTACAATGTAAATAAATTGTTTTTACGCTGATTGCGTGTGTTTTGATATTAAACTGTATTTATGTTATATATTTTTCGTGTATGCTCATACTTTTAAATGTATCGTTTTTAGGTTAGGTTTAATTTTTTTATTTGTCATTATTTGATAGATTTTCGTACCTATACGTCAAAATTTCCACACGAACAGAGTCGCCGGTAATATCTAAAGTAATATTTAATCTTAATAATACCCAATCGAAATATAACGACTAAAGCGTCATAGTCTAATTACGCGATGAAGGTTGATTACGAATCCGACAGTTCGCATTCCAAATTGAGATGCGTACTACGATTGCACAACATGAAAGCAGACATTACCGGGCCAATTATTTTTTAATCAAAAATGTTATGGGAGAGCCTTATTTTGACGTGTTGAATGTAAGTACCATTGCATTCTTGAGTGGTATAAACAAGATAAGTGGTTATTGGTTTATACACGATAGTGCTAGATCTCAGTAAATTTTCTATCTCTTATCACACGTCGAAATATCGTATGCTCTTTTCGTCAGCAATTCACCTTTTCAACTCTCAAGAACCAGTCAAGAAAGGTTTTCGTCGTCGTCAACTTTTTTTAACCAGCTTGAAAATAACCGACGATAGTGACAGAAATATTGTCTGAAAAAGAAATTCAACCAATTATGTGACACTTTGAAGTGACGCCACTTTCGTTGTCGTTTGCTAATGAAAAGTGCAGTCTTTAAAGGTACATTTTCACGATAGACTGATTGGGTTGGATTCTATTATGAGAACAGGCAATGGTATAGATTGGCCGCCTTACTTCATGGATCTTAAACCATGTAATTGTTTTATGGGACCTCTGAAAAACATACTGTACAACTTGGGAACAGAAATTGAAACCGAGGTCAAGGAAATTGGAAAAGATATTTTACAGAAAACAATTGCGGAGTTCGATTTCGGACTTCGCCGTGTTTTTTGTTCAAATAGTCGAAATTTCAAAAATTTATTCTATTGAAAGTTCTCAATAAACGTTTGATTTTTCACTTTTTTTCTCTCATTTCTTGAACTTTTCATAACACAAACTTCCCACCTTAATTAGACTATGATGCTTTATTCAAAGACCTCACACGTTGCATATTAAAATACTCGTCTTGATGTGTTCTATCCGAATCTGTTAATATTAGACCCAGCATACCTTGTGGGACCATCTGTATATTCCTAATTTAACTACAGTACTGCATATTTACGAAAAACAAGCTAAAAATGAAATTAAGAAAAAATCTGGATGAGAAATTATTTCATACAATCGTATTTTTATCTAAAAACTTTACTGTCTCGTTGGAAATATTTTAATGGGAAAATTTGAGTGGCGATTTTATTAATTTAATGAGAGAAACATTTGACTTGTAAGCAATGAAGAAAATGTTTCATACATACATACAATGTTGTACATAGAACTCATTCTCTATGAAGAGTTTCTATGGTGTATGTAATTTATATCGTCACATTCAAAAACTGATTGACTGAAGAAAAATTGATAAAATAAATTTTGTGGATTTTCTTAATGATTACAAAGTCACTTAAATGTTAATTACATAAATATATCAAATGCATCAAATGAAAAGGAGACTTAAGTTGTAGCGGTGTACTATCAAATCTCAGGCATTTAATATGTTAACCAATAAATGGTGGTATGTCCAGATATACATGTTCAGTTAGTAGAGGTATGCATTTTTCGATTTATAGAAAAAATCGATGGTTTTGAAAAATGAGTTTTCCGATGTCAATTTTGGAAAAATATCGACCAGATCATGATCATGAATAATAGTTCACGATACATCGCGGTACAATAAACCAATATTCACAATTCATTTACGTTTTCGATTTCGTTTTGGTTATCAGTTAGTGCCTATTTTTGTTGCTCTTCATTCTTATAGCCATTCATACAGAACTTTTGTTAATATTTCTATAAAGAGTATCCTATTCTTTTAGATAAAAATACTCGTTTTAAACAGAATGTTATAAATTGAAACAAACAAACGTTGCTTTGGCATTGACACACTTAGTTAAAGGTCTTTTAAAAAGACTATTCTCTAATTATTTTAATTTAAAAGAAAACAAATATGTTTAGTATATAAAATGAAACTTCCTTCTATTTGGAGTCGTTCCGAGCATGTTAATATAAATAATTATAGCTAATTATAACTATAATTGTAAAATAATTATTGTTATAATAAATTATAACCCATAATCGCTCTGAATGAATACTGATATCACATGCCAAAAAATATCGATATGCATTAGACGATATATATAATACCGATATATATTAGATGATGATGAAGCTCCATCATCGCTCAACCTTAGTAGTTGATGACTTCACATAAATATTCCTATTTCTGGAGAGTTGTTCCGCCATTTGTAGCAAGATCGACTTCTCCAGACCTCAAGGGGCAGCATGTTTCGCAAGTATAACCCTAGACTGAAGAAATGATAGGGAACAATGCCTCGTACGGTATGCCATACTTCGGTCAGTTAAGGCTATGTTGTGACTAGCGGTACCCCGATTTGGAGTGTGGTTGAGTTCAGACAGAAGACCAGAGCAATTTATTGAATTATTGATAATCAAAGAAGCCGTGCATCACATATTCTACAAAAGACTTGGCTATGGCAAAGTTTATGCGCAGTGCTACAACCAAGTCTTTGCAAATGAGTGGGTGAATTCATCAGGAAATCATCATCCTCAGTGGATTTTCTATACTCAAACCATCCATTCGTTTCCTACAACCTGGGATCAGTTTTGCAATATCAATGGAGATTATTTATAGATGTACTTTTTCTATATAAACAGTCATTATAATATTACTAACGAAATTTCTTCCTGTATAATCGAAATCTCTTTTTCATTTGACCCCACTTAATATTTCTTATTCTTTAGTTTTCATAATATACGTCTTGCATATAAAGACCTTATCACACGGCGAAATATCGTCCGCACATTTCGACAGCAATTTACCGTTTCTACTCTCAAGAACCGATTCAAAAGAGATTTTCGTCGTCGTCAATTTTTTTTTAACCAGCTTGAAAATGCCGTTGGTAGTGACGGATATATTATCAGCGAACAAAATTCGATCCATCATGGGAAACTTGGATAGTGACGTCACTTCCGTTGCCGTTTGCTGACGGGAAGTGCGGACGATATTTCGCCGTGTGACAAGGTCTTAAGGCTCTCTTTCAGAATTAGAATGATTTTTTAACCCTTTGCGGTCCTTTGCCGAGTGTGTCTCAACATCGCTTTTCGTTCTGGCGCGTCCTATGTCGAGTGTTCGAAGACTAAAACATATTCGGGTGAAACTTGACACAAAATGCGGCGGAACACAATGCTATGTTGAACTACACTCCACATAGGCTAAGACAAATGTTAGGACATAGGTTAGACCACAAAAGGTTAAAATAAATATGTATATATAGTACATATCATTAAAACAAAGGGAGAAATTGGAGAAATGTAAAAAAAAAAAAAAATAAATGCACCATAATTTTGCATTGACATGATTTTTTACCTTTGGTCCAGGAAGTCCGTCTTTTCCCATGGGACCCTGCAAGTAAATAACAAAGAGGCATGAGATAATGAGCGACAAAAATGAGTTCAAATTCACGGGGGTACAGAAATTCGTTCACTTACGACTGGCCCTGGAGTGCCGGGAGCACCGGGTTCTCCTGGAGGTCCCTGGAAATGGAAGATACAAAAATAAATACAACTCTGTTGGAAAGTTCAGTTGTGTTGTATTAACGTTTTAAAGCAACATTAGAGCTATTTTGGGTCAGACTTCGTCATTTTGAAGGAAGACGGGGAGCAGCTCTCGTATACGGCCTATTGGCGTCATTTTTGTTTCGCCAAGAAGTCGCCAATATTGCATGTTTGCTTATGTTGCGATTCTTACCCGGAATTTTTGAGGCCAGGTCAGCCTTATTTATCAGACTGACAAAATACACAAGATTGTAAGTCAGGAGGTGGCTCTTCCCCCCCCTAACCCCCCATGTTTTTAAAAATATTTTGGATAAATGTTTTAATTATTAACCGGAACATTTCAGGCCATGTTAGGCTTGATACTAGGAACAAGAATAAGTCGGGGGGAGACCCCGCAAACTCTTCCCCCTCTGTTTTTTAAAGAATATTTAAGATAAAGATCAAAATGGAATGATTTATTTATTTACATGTATAACAAAATGCTCTAAATTAAAATAAAATGATGATTGTTTTTTGTCGCGATTTTTTTAAGGATTTCTTAATTTTATGCTGAATGTACTCTGATGCAAAGATGATTATTTTTTCAAATAAAAAGCATGATTTTATTGAAGTTAACAGCTGCATATGTGAGCTGCTTCTTATGAAAATACACAAAATACAGCTTAGTTAAGAATTTTGTCATTTTATTCTTTTAATTTAAATATGACTCTACATATTGATCTCCTTTGTTATTTATCAGACTTTAATGGAGTACATAAGAATTAAGGTTACCATAAAGAAGAGTATGGATGTCGATAACGGCAGCCAGAAATGACCTTTTATCGCCAAATGTTTGACCTATTTGGCGGAGGCCGTATACCAGAGCTGAGCCGAAGATGGCATCTGAGCTGGCATCCCAACTTCCACACATCAGGAATATATTGTAAAAGATTAGAAAAATATTTCATTAACCACTCGACATGCGGATGAACTTCACTTTCTGATTAAATGACGAATTGCATCCTCAT
This sequence comes from Argiope trifasciata, assembly GCA_026543055.1. NCBI lineage: Eukaryota > Metazoa > Arthropoda > Arachnida > Araneae > Araneidae > Argiope > Argiope trifasciata. The sequence goes on along the minus strand of JAPMOQ010034961.1, from coordinate 736,724 downwards.
TAGAATATTTACTATTATTTCAATCCCTTTCATAATAATAGGTTTCACGTGACTTTTTTCATTTTAAATTATTTAATACTTTTCACTTCATTGCAAATTAAAAATTCAATCCTTTGATGCGCGTCTCAGACACGTCATTGCATGCGGAGTGTCTAATTTCATGAAATCATTTTTTAAATGGTCCAGTTAGGAACGTTAAAGATCATCAACAATCCTCCCTTTTATTTGGAATGAGAACCTGAGATCTTTATCAAAATAAAAATATATTGATCAGAATTATTAAAGGAAATATAATTATATTATCTCTTATTTATGACGTGTATAAAAATGAAAAGAGAAGCATTTATTTTTTAAATGATGAATGGCATTCCATTGAGGTGCTCAATCTATGAAAAAAAATAAGTACATAAGCGTTATCTTAAAGCTACAAAAATGAATTTCACTGTGAAAGGAGCCTTTTAATTAGCCAAAATAAATCCACTTTTTTTTTCGTGTAACGGCAAAATCTGATCTATTATTATTTCGAAACTGTCTTGTTGCAGTGTCTGAAATCTAATTAGGCTAAAATTATGAAACAAAAATTGTTCTTAATCCTTAATTGACCGAATGACGTTACCATCCCTTTTTCAACTTCATTTCTGCACCAGCAGTTTAGTCCCCTTTGCAGAATCCTCTCAGGGAATCCAAGAAACAAATGCAATGGACAGAAATGTCTTAATTCATTGAATTTTTAATTAAATATTTCCTAATTTTATCTCATATTCACTTCATGCTATTTGTGTTACAATCTCCGTGTTCTCTAGAATACCATCAGTAAAAGTATAGTAAAGATATAAACAAGATTTAAATGGTATTTTCAAGTACCGTAAGTAAATATAGGGTTAAAGCACATCTATATTCCCCGGAGAGTAATTTAAAAAGAATAATGAACATTATAGAAACAGTAATAATCATTTTAATTATAAAATTATGACTTGGAGCTCAAATGAAGATAACACACACATTCGCTTGCACAGCCCCTTTTCACGGGAGGGGGGGGGGCACATTTACACGCTTTACAGACAGAACACAGAGTAACAACCATGCCCGAACCGTGATTCTCAGATCACGGGGAAGACACGCTACCCCTGTGCCAGGACGCCGACAATTATTCATTTGATCCCCAAAAATGCCGTTCAAGTGTCTCATGTTCCATTCTTTTCGTTACAAATAATCCAATAGTACGCCTGCTACAATGTGATGAGCGGGAGAGGACTACTTACGGGTTCCCCAGGCAGTCCGACTCTTCCATCGAATCCAGGCAATCCTGTAGGACCAGGAGGTCCGGCAAGACCGGGCGGACCAGGACTTCCAGGCTCTCCCTAAGCGGAAAACAAGCACACATCATCCAACGACCTCACTTGAAATTGAAATCAAAGCTATGTGAGTAAAAGTCTAAGGTATTCGAACACGCTGAAAGCTCGATTTCCTCAGAACATGACATTTTTCAAAAATTAATTTATTGGATAAATCAGTCTATCCAATATATCCGAAGCTATCCAGAGCTATCAAAAACCAGTTTACTGTTGTCTCTACTTTCATTAGAAGTCAAGATATTAATATGTTCGCAATGATCGATAAACCGAAAGTGGACAATTAAATAACCGAATATATCGATTTAAGGTGTACGTACACACTTGAAACTTCGAAAACCGTTCAAAATATCGAATGTTTTTTTTTATTGTTTCAAAATGTTCCCTGATTCTTCAGCTTTCAAACGATACCAAGACGTTGTCCATATTCGAAATATTTCTCCAGTTATAAGGATTTTTCTTGAGATACTCTCACTAAAAACTCAAGATTTTTTTAAAACTCATTTTCTGAAGAATGATATTTTCCCACTATGTTGCTTCATTCAAACAATGATAACTCAACAAGGAATGAACCAAATACAATTATTTATATATCAAAACAATCTGTGTGAAACAGTAAAGGGGATGTACCTCAATCAAAGCTGTAATTAAAAAAAATTATAGCTAATTAAGTATCAAAATGACTGATAAAATCTCAATTTTTCTATTCATCGTTGATGAAAAAATTGTTAAAAAAAACTATGCATTTTTATAACTTCATTGAGGCTCATCCCATGAAGATTAATATTAGGCATAATTTGCAACTAGAATTGTGACTCTGTACAAATTAGAATTTAAGATATCCTGTTTCAAAAAATATGCTAGTTAGCTCATTAAATATTAATTCATTAATTAAAAACCAGTGCAATATGATTTTCTCCCACTGAAATGAGTTTAAACATATATTAATGACCTACTGAGGAAAAATTGTCTTTTTACAGTTAAAATTTTTAAAAAAATCGTCAAGTGTATACGTACACTTTAAAGGCCCCCAAAACACGCTAAAAATGAGTATAAACACAAATTTAGTTTTATGTACGGAAAATGTTTGGTACAGAAAATCACAAAATGCCAATAATAGTTTTAAGTGTTTTGTGGAAATGTGCACCTAAACATGTCTTGGTTGAGGCCTGAATCCTCATATGAGGGGTATTTACGTCTGTAATAACAAAAGTATAATAGAATAACTAAATATCCTTAAGGTTGTTGGAGTGTATCCAAGTGAAAATTCAGTTACAGCATTTGATGAGCTTGACAAGACAGAATAAATGAATTAAAGCAGCATACACTGCCAAATAAAACAAATGTCAGACAAAAAATTTAAAGCATTAAAAAAGGGAAATTACTAAGAAATGAGCAGCAGGAAGTTACAAGTTATGTGGTGAATTTTAAATGATACGCCTATAAATTATTTTTAAAGCAAGCTGCTGTATACTTTAAATGCATTTTTCTCAAAACTGAAATTTACTCATTTTTGATCACTTCAAATCAAATAACGCAAAATATTATTATCATACAATTATGAAATTTGATAGATTTTGTCTTTTTACTGTTTTTTAAGGAAGGAATTAAAAGAATTTAGATCTAGTGAATATTTTTTTTAATTTACAGCCCCTCGTTTGAATAATAATGTCATAAATTGTCATAATCTTCGACTGGCTCTAAAATTTTGATTTATAATTAAAACCATACGATTGCAGATCATTCCCTACAAAAAACTATGTAGTTTATTTTGGTATAAGTTTTGTTAGGATGAGAATGATAGTTTTTGGTGTAGCTAATTTGAAGTTATATAAGTGCTTAAATATATGCCATTAAATGCTAATTTTCAAAACGTGTTAAGGTTTATTTCAAAAATTGAGATCCTTTCACTGTTATACTTTAAACGAATAGTCTTAAACTCAGAAACATGGTTAAAGTATTCTACACCATGTTTTTCTCAAAAAGTGCTCCTAACGTGTTCGGATACCTTAAGAAATTAATAACTAATCTCCTTTTGCAATAAACATTCAAGTAATAGTCCTTCTTACATAATTTTTAAATAAGTAAATAACTATCAACATAAAATTACTATCTACATTTGAAATGTGCATAAGTCTATAATGTATCAATTACTGCCTGCCTACCAGGAGAATGTCCTTGTAATTATGTCTGTCCCCATCGGTACTAAATGTAACAACTTTTGTGAGCAAAGACTGAAAATCCATTTTTTATGCGATGCACTTAATAAGAATCAAAACATAAACGATACTTCCATTTCTGTTTTGTTTTCCTCTCTTAAAAACACACAAGTTCATAATGTCTTCTCAACTATATCTACACCTAAATTTTAACCAAATTCATTCAAAACTATTAATCAACATAAATTAGAAGAATTAAATTGCATGTATTTTGTAGAGACAGGAAATTTTACCTAAGATAATTTCAAAGTGATTCCCATCACAAAAAGATCTCAATGGTGAAGTAATGAATATGGTGAAAAGATCTGAATATGGTAAAAATAGCTTTGCTGTGTTGCAACTGTTTCCTAATTTAAGTAGGAAAATCCATGAACCAGAAATTCATGGTAATGGATCAGTGTGACTCTTCATGTTCACTATAATGAGCTTCAGATTTCCTATCTAAAATATGCTGTGGTAATACTGCCGCATGAAGATAGTCTACATGAGCTCAGTGGCCGAATGCTCAAAGCACGGGGTCCAAACCCACAGTTTGCGGGCTTGACATGTTTGAATCGCGAGTCTTTTGATAGCTATTTAAATTCGATTTTTTAAAATTGTAATTGTAAGCTTTTCACCGGTGTAACACCACTTTGGGCAAACACCTAATCATCATCAGAATACCCAAAGTATGGATTTTTAGTTTGTTTCCTTATGTTCTCTATCCTTCTAAGACCTTACTTTGTTATGTAAATGAGTTGTTTCTGCAATATTCTGCTCTTGTATAAAAGCTGATACCCATTAGTCGTGGGCAACTTCTCCACCTTGTCAAGTGGCAAGTCGCTACTTGCCTTCAAGAAACTTGTTCGTTAATTCAAAGCTGACGGTGTGTTTGTTTAAATCTTCGTATCTGCTGATAAGGGCTGAAGATTTGAAGTAATTATCTGATATTTCAATTTTGTTTGGGTATACCGTGAAAAATCTCCAGTATCTTGATAGAGATTGTGGTGCAAAAACACATATCAATCAATTAGTTTTTTTGAATAATAATTTTTTAAAACACAGCCTGACGATAGAAGTTACCATTGTTGATTTCTGATTATAAATGCATCTCTTTGGCTTTCTTAAGTGAAATCCGTTTTTATACAGATTCTGTGTTTGTGACCATTCTCCCAACAGGCAGATTACTAAGCTACAGAAATATCCAATCGTTACTTACTTTCAACAGCAGCAAGTCACCCGGAGACACAGTGACACCTACGCTAGCCAAACCCTAAACATAAGGAGGGAGACAAGACAACACGGACACAAGTGCGGTGCATTAGTGGCAAAAAAACGTGCAAACATAAAAACAAACACATGCAAAACAGGTAAAAAAACAAAAATAAAAGGGAGCGAGATGCCTTTCAAGAAAAATACTTAATATTTAGTAATTTATTGAAAATTTTAAATTTAATCCAACAGTCTCATTACTTAATGCTTCTAATACTTAGAATTACTTGAAAATCTTTATAGTGTGCTACTTATTCTTCAATATTATGGCGATGGTTTTAGTGTGATAATAAAATGTATATTCTTTCAATCTTATTCATTATGTGTTTAATTTTTATTGCAAATAATACACAGGCCATAAAATTAAGTACCGAATTGTAAAATTAATGCATGTGTTAACAAAATTAAGCATCGAATTATAAAATGATAGTCAAATTAAAAATGAATTAGAAAAAAATATACAAAGGAAATATTAGATTTTGATATATCTTAAAATAAGATTATTTAAGAAACAAGACAAATTGTAAAAACAAGTAATATGAATTATTTTTAGATGAATCTTTGAATATAAAAGGTGACTTTTATTTTTAACGAAATGAAAATTATCATATTTCCATGTGATACCAAAAAATGCAATACTCGTAATTTGTCTGAAAAATATCAGTTTGGTACTTTTTAATCGTAATGGAAAACACTACTAAATTATAGAATAGTAGATGTTATTGCAAATCAATTATTTTATAACTTATGAGAATTATTGTCAAAGATATTTTTTTGAGATGCTTTATTTTATTAACCTCAATAGCAAGACATTTTTAAACTACCGAAACAAATAAAAAAATCATTCGTATTTAAATGCAATCTTACACAGGTGGTTACCACTTTGGAACGGTCATAAAATAAAAACCGTTATTATCAAACCTGATAATAGTTGAAAGGAGATCTTTGAAATTTCTTCTCTGTTAAAAAAGTTTAGAAACTCACCACCAGGAAAAAAAATGGCGCTGTATGCAATATGAGTATGCAAACTAGGACTTGAAGAGACCGGTTTAAAATATGTTTAATCATTTCAGAAATGTTTTACAAAGCGTGTTCAGTGTATGTTATCTCAAAGGCACTGTTTATGGTGGTATTTTAAGTAAATTGACATTAACCGAAAGAAGCCAATATGTGCGGAACTGACATGAGAATGCAGCGATTTAACTTGCTTTCAGAATGCCCCATTAAACATGCTTTGTAACACGTTTCTGAAATGACCAGAACATTTTAAGCCGATGTCCTATTTTGCATACCAATATTGTGTGCCATTTTACCCTGGCGGAGAATTTCGAGCTTTTTTGGCAGAGAAGAAATTTTAAAGACCTCCTTTCAATTATTATCAGGCTTGATACTATTTGGTCCGGTGGTTTTCCATTTATGACCGTTCCAAAGTGGAACATTAATTATAACCACCTGTATGTAATGAATCCTTGTTATAAAAGAATGTAGCAGTTACAAAACTCTTATCTTCTCTCTTGGATACTAGATAGCGATGCCACGTAAGGCTATCCCATATGCCATTTCATAATGCATTGGGTGTTGCGAGTGTCATCAGAATGAGATGGGATACTGTACTGCTAAGCCGCGCGTGTGAATGTCTTGTCTTTGTTCCGTGTGTGAGTGTGGTTATGAAAGAAATGTTCCCGAAAACATAAGTCTTGTTGCTTCCTGCACAGATCACAATAATCCACCTTCCACCACAAGAGTAATTTTTCATTCACGTTTGCGGTAAAGGTAAGATGACATCTCTCGAAAGGCACCTCGTCAGACGCCGCTCCAGAGGGAGATTGCGCCAAAATAAAAAGGTGGGAATCCACCAGATAGAAGCACACACCGAACACAAAAGGGAGCGCTCTCTGCACGGAAGCACGAATGGATTCGTGATGTTATGACGTGGGTGGGAGAAGAACACTCCGAAAAAGGAAGAGCGGGAGGAGGACGGGGGGTGCAGGGGATGGTGCAAAAGATATTTAATACTAATGACGGGGTTAATCATCGTTCGGGAGCCACTGACCTTAATGGCTATAACCTCCGCATAACCGATGGTTCCGCCGTGCAGTCTTGTTATGGATCTCTTCCCTCCCTGCAAATGGCACGAACAATCAATGGAGAGAATTTAAAATCGGAAGGGGTAAAAAGAGACATAAACTGAGCACTTCATTTATTCGGCGTATTGGCCACCGGATCGGAAAATGACTCGCGGCGGAGAAAGCATGATTCATGCGCCCGAAAGAATGCCGATGCCCACACACGCAGTGCTTGGGAATTTTTGCACTCCGTCGTACCTGCCAATGGAAAGCCGTTCTCACGCACACGTGGATGGATGATCCAGCGCATACATAGGGGGGGGGGTATTAATTCATTGTACAAACATAAAGTAAGTTAAGATCAATAGTTCGTAGTGTGTTTGATTTAACGAGTTAAGAATATCAGAAAACACGTGTCAACCATTGACATTTCTGTGAAATGTGAGCATAAGTTAAATGCAGTTGAATTAAATTAATGTAATTCTATGATTTAAAAAAATTCGTGAATACTTCATGGGGAACAATTTGTAACGTTTATCCAATATGATTACGATTAATAAAAACTACTTAAGTTATCCGACTACGTTGAAAACACATTCACGCATTTCTTTACATTATTATTACTTTCTGTAGTTTCCTCTTTCCAAAACAGTTGATCTTTTCCAGGTTTCACCTATCATCCAGGAAAATTTTAAGCAAAACGTATTTTTCAGCTGAAATGTGTCTTCCATTTTCTCAAAACTTTAATTGATATAAATATTCTCCACCGTTCACATGATATCTCAAAAACTAATAGAGGTACTTATGTAAAGCGTGTGTGTTAAATAATGAGGGCAATGAAATGAACCGAAAGTATTATTGCTGGTGAAATACTTTTTCATTTATAGATGTTAGAAAAATTAAATTGTGAATTCATGGAAAAATTAACATATATATGTACATTTTCACTCATAATTTCTTTGAATCTCAAAATTTTTCCTGGATTTTGGTTCATTTCGTTCAGCATTATATTTTATAATTTGCGTACAAAGAAAAATGGGAGGGCTGCATTGCCATTTTGTGCAGACTGTCAACCGTTTCGGACAAATTTCATTCAAAAGTACTACACATTTTCCTATTTCTCAAAATACATTCTGTTTTCAAATAATTCTTTTGTGTTTATAATAGTTCGTATTATAATTGACAATGCATCTAAAAACCACAGTTTTAAATACTTTTTAAAAAATCTAATTTTTCAAAATTTTCCCTTAAAACGTAGTCGGATACCTTAACAACATCTCAATATATGATTTTATATCATCGTCTAAAAATAAATTTGGTTTCAATAAAATAATAATTTTAATATTGCTTCTTTCCCAAAATGATGAAATTAACAGTGTAACGAATTAGCATCATATTTTGTTTCGGCAAGGCACTTTCGGCTGCAAGAACATTTGAAATGCAATACATATACGTACACACACACACACACATATATATATATATACATATATATATATATATATATATATATATATATATATATATATATATATATATATATATATATATATATATATATATATATAAAACCCCACGCAGCTGTTCGTTTGCTTTTCACTTCACATCCTTTTTAGGAACAGATCCCCAGTGGTTAGAGGCCCGACGATAATGTTTAAAGGAGTTCCCGGATTTATCTGATAGATCCTTCATTGACTGCGACCAGTCTTCAGCATAGATCACATAAGAGAAGGCTTAACGGTGAATTAGGAAATGATTTAGAATTACAAAGCTTAGAAGAAGTTAAGAAACATTTTATATAATACTACATTATAGCTTGATTCATATGAAAATTCGCTGTATAAATAAAAAAGCAACAGGTAGAAAAGTACAAAAAACTATTTTTGTACGCACTATTTTTGTCTCAACATTATTGTCTTCCATACAAATAACAAACAGTCACTTTACCAAGCAAATAAAATAAACACAGGATTATTATCACGAATAAACATGTTTTTGTTTTTTTTAGTTCTAAATATCTATAATCCAGTATCGATGAAAAAAGGAATTTAAATAAATTATGAATTTTCTATCATTAGGTATCTAATTGTCTGTTTTTAAATATCAAAATATTTGCGTTCCTTATGTCCCTGGCGAGGAATTTTGATTAGTAAGTTAAAAAAAATTGCTGAAATAAATTCTGAAGCTAATTCAATCGAGAAATTGAGCGATATTTTGCATTCGGTACGTGCAAAATATGTTGTCTGGGAGAATAATTTTAGTTCAATAGATGACTAAATTTCTAATTTAACCGAGGATTTCTTTTTGTTTGAATTGATTTGAAATCTCATACCTAAATTTAATAGGAATAAAAAAAGATTATCTCTAGAAGTTAGGCAAAAAGGAGAAAGAGAGAGTAATTCATTTCCTCAGATACCATATATCAAACTAAAAAATAAATATTATTATTCCACCTCTGAATTTGTATTTCTCCAGCTCTTGAGGGATAAGAATTCTCTTTTTCAAACTATCGAATGAGTAGCTAGTCGAAACAAATCAGAATATCGTGAACATTTTTGATTGCCACAATGAAGGAAAACGCATTTTAATTCTACAAAATTCGCTATCAGACTATCGACTATTTTGAAAAATTATAATCTGCCACCAGTTCGGTTTTTTTTACTCTCTTTTTCGGAATATATTAAATTCCAGCATAATAATTAAATTAAATAAAATCGAAACATAAAATTTAAAAACTTATAATATCATATTTCTCCATTAATTTATTTCTTCATTTAAAGAATAATTAATTTCTATTGAAAAGTAAAAAAGTCAATCCATTACTTTAAATATACAGCTTATATATTAATCCTTCTTGATAACAAATGAACGGTTGAAAGTAAATAAATTTTCCCAAGAAATGATTGTGAGATTTATCGACGAAAATATAAAATTTATTCTTGTTAAATAACACGCCAAATATGGAAATAAGAAAATTAAAATTCCTGAGCCTTTCTTTAAGCACTGCATGGACGTTTAAACTGATTCAAGTTTTTAAAAATTACAAAAAATCAGTTAAAGATTTTTGAGACATTGAAATATTTTTGAGCTTTTAGCACAAAATTTTGAAATGGAACCGAATAAGTTTCCATTTTCTGTCTCTGAAAATACGAGGTTACAAAATTTTTAAATTTTTTTTCTGCCTTTCTCTTTTTTCACAAAGTACTATAATTTGACACAATAGAAAAACTCGACCTACAATCTTTAAATCACCTCTTAATATTTTTGACTCGTATTAACAATTTTGTAAGAAATATTTTTATTCATTGCAAAAAGCGAACTGATACAAAATTAAAATGATAGGCATTGTATTTTCTGTTGCTGATAACAAAGATTCATTTTGATAAATATTTAAGTATCTTTGCAAAAACTCTTGTGTACAAAGGAAGCTTTAAAGATTTAAAACACGTTTAATACGAATGCCAACTTCAATTGAAATCTTTTGAAATTCTTAATGAAACAAATGTTTGAATAAAGTATTGTAAAAAAATATTGATTCTTAATTTGTAAAAATTAATATGCAATAGATAATATTTAAAACTATTATTGATTGCATTTTAAAAATAAAACTTCTAAAGATTATCAAAAAATTTGCTGAACAATCCAGTTAAAAACTTCAGCAAAGTGACGTTTGTTACCAAATATTGTTCTATTATCAATTGATTTTTCCACAAGAAACTGTACAATACTCAGAATTATGAAATAAAGAGGAGCTCCATCTAGAAAAGAAAAAGTTTTTTCCGAAAATTATGTTTTCAAGGAGGGAAGAAATCGAAACACATCATTCCAAAAAGCTTTTAAAGGAAGAATTTATTTGCTTCATTAATCGTGTTTATTTTTAATCAAAATTCATGCCCGGTGTCACCAGGAGCCCGTTCGTCACAAAGGGAAGATGCATTTTTCCTACGCGTCACAACCATTTAAAGGCCATTAATGTATGCACTGCTCATATGCTGCAGTGAATAGAATTAGCATTTCTTTTTTCTTTTATACCTTTTCCTTTTTCGCTTTCAATTAAGATTTCTTTCTCTCGGACCGGCCACGGATTGAAACAGACACTTGTTACCTGAATAATTCATTTTCATCCCTGATGTGGATCCAACTCAGAGATGCTTGGCTAATTATTCCCTATTTTGGGAGATTTTTCATTTTCTATGCTAATTCGTTCCGAGAGGCGATGTCGACGGAGGGAAGCAACTGAGAGATCATTTTTTGGAATCGAGTGGATAGCTCGTTAACGCAGTGAAATTTATGATTTTTATCTCTGAAAAAAATTATTTTTCTTAATAAAATAATGAAACTCAACGATTTCTGATTGCAAAACTTCGTACTTACTTTGGTGGTAGTGAATAAATCGAATCCGCTTTCACCCTGGAAGAAAAGAGAACGAGTTAGAAATCGAGTGGGATGAAAGGCAGAAAAAGAAAAATGATTAAAAAGGAGCAATTTTTAAAAATTCAAATTCTAGTTGGATTTGACTGGTTGTAAACAGGCAGCTTGATACAAACAGAATGATACGAAAAACCCATTCCATTTAAAGGGTATCTCCCTTAAACGTGACCCAATAGCTGATGTTTAAAATAGTAGTGATAAGATTGTGCATCCAGTTGGAATATGAGCATTCTTTTATGCTGTTTAAGGCCGACTACGTTACAAACTCTGCTTATCAAGCACTTTGGCAAATTTTTTATTGTTCTTTCTTGTCGTTCAACCTTTCTTTTTCCCAAAACAGTTTATGTTTTCTAGGAAATGGAAAGCCTGCCATCTCATGCAAGGAGATTTAAGCACAATGTATTTTTCAGCAACAATTTCTCTTCAGTTTCCTTAAAACTTTAATTTTTATAAAAACTCTCCACCGTTAGCATGATTTCTTCAAAACTAATAGAGATATTCACTTACAAATTTCAGCGTGTGTTTTAAATGATATGGGCAATGAAACGAAGCAAAAGTTCTATTGTTGGTGAAATACTTTTTCCATTTATAGGTGTTTTCAGAAAAATGAAGTAGTTGAATTTATTTAAAAAAATGCAAATATACATCTATTTTTACCCATCACTTCTTTGAATCTCAAACGTTCTCTTAGATGTTTATTCATTTCATTCCTTATTATTATATAACTTGAGTCCAAATGAAAATAGGATTGCTGCATTACCATTTTGTGTAGAGTGTGAACCGTTTTGGTTGAATTTCGTTAAAATCTACTACTATTTTTCCTATTTCACAAAATATATTATATTTCCAAATATTATTGTATCTATATTATTTTGTATCATAATTGGCAATGCATCTCAAAACCATAGTTTTAAGTAGTGTTTAAAAAATCCAATTTTTCAAACATTTTCCTTCGAACGTTGTCGGATACCTTAATTCGTGAAATGAACAGCTCAAAATTTACTTTTATAAAATCCTTCCTTTATGCCGAGGATAAATTCCGACATTTTTTGCTCTGATGCGCATGAATGTCCCTTCAGGAAGGTGAAATAGAAAAGAGATGCGAATGGGCAGGAAGAACGCAGGAAATTTAAAAATAGGAACATCAATTCAAATCCTTTTATTTATCTCGTGCTAGTTTTGTTTAGTTATATTAAGGCTACATTTTTAAACAACACTAGACCTTTGTTGGGACGAACGTCTTTATTTAGAACAGCGGTCAGATGACGTGGACGACACCTGAGTTATCACTACCTCTCCGAATGCGCATGTCATACCAAGAGGAAGTTTTGGCCCGATTGATTTAACGAGTATTATTTCGAGCTAGTATTTAAATTTGAGGAGTATTTTCCATGTCTAAAGAGAGAGATTTAATGAGTATTCCATTTCAATATCCATCAGAAATATAGTAACTGAATGGAAGGCAATAATAAATGATCGCTAGCACAAATATTTTTCTTATGTTTTGAAATTTACCTAATTTGTTTTCGATCAATTGATGTTAAAATGTAAGCCAGAGAGTCAAAAGAGAATGGCTACACATTCGTGCTGTTTTTTCTCTGTCTCTCTATCAAACCGTTTTCAGAAATCTTGACTTTTAATTTGGTGTTCTGTCGAAGAATAGTTCATCACCATGCATTGCTTTCGCAAAAGCTCAAGAATTTTTTTATTATACTTAATTCCCCAATATTTTTTGAATTTTTTTTAAAACAAAGCTTGTTAACTTTAATTTAATCAATTAATACTATATTTAACTTCGTCGTCCGTAACGCTTGTGGCCCATTCAAGTGAAACTTCCGGAGTACGACCACAAAGCGTTTCAAGCGTTCTTCCATATTTAAATACTTTTAAACGCTTAATACTCTTTGTAAATGTTTATTTGTATGAAACTTTCTTTTTGTTTGTTGTAATCCGGCTAAAAACAGATTTTTCGCATATAGGAGAATTTAAATAACTAGTACATTGCAGCTCAAACATTTTTATGCGGAAAATTGGATTACATTGGGGCCCAAAACTTCTTCGTTAAAAAAATAATGATGAAAACAACCGAAAATGATCTCTAATAATCTTTTGGTTAATCATTTTCATATAATGAGCAATGGATTTTTCAGCTTTAATTATTAGAGAATTTGCACCGATTATAATTCGGATCAGATAGTTAATTTAACGGATTGGTGAATTAACTATCTGCAAAAATTAATGGCATATTATTATAGAAGCGGGAGGAGTAAATAGAAAACATGAGAATGCAAGAATCGATAGCTGTCAATGCCATTCCGCCAAAATAAGCGACAACTGCTCCTTTTACATAAAAATGGGTTTAGAGCTGCAGTTATGGTCAAAGTGAAACTCACCCTTTTTGCGAAATGTTCAATAACGAGCTGCAAATTAACGATTCGACGGTTTTCCACTTACTGGAGTGTACTTGATTTAATTAAAAGGCACACTCGGGACTTTTCCGGTATATACTTCCGTCCCCTCTTCCCCCCCCCTTTGCCCCTCGAAAAATCCACTCAATCGTCCTGGAAAGTCTGTTCCTGACGTCGAAGGAATCTTCCTCACTGTAACTGTGCCCAGTCTCCAAAAAGAAACTGTCTGTGAAACGAGGCGACTGCTAACTGTACCAATCGAGAAGAATCGGCCTCTGCCAAGGAAATGAAAGCTGCTTAATTTCATTCTTCTAATGAAGGCGGACATTGCTCAGAAATTCATAACGAAGATTCGCTGAAGTTGACTTTTTCATAGTATTAAAATAAAATTCATTCCGATTATTTTTACTAACATTTATACCTGAAAGTTTGTGTTTTGTTTATTTTAGAGTGGTATTGTATAATATTTGTTTATTTTAGCCTGGTGTTACGTCTTGGCTTCGGAACCGAGAGAGGGAGACTTCAGGTCCAGACCCGATTCCCCCAAAAAACCTTCGTGTAAGCGGGCCGTTTGCAAGTTATATTCGTTGGAGCCAAACGTCTTCCCGCTGATGTGATGAGGAAGTTTGGAGGGGATGACGCCATCTCAAATGTCATCCCCGACATCTGTCTGCGGTTCAAAGTGATAGGATTCTTCCCAAAACAGACCTGGTGTTGCTGTAAAACGGGACGTTAATAAAACTAAACTAATCAAAAACGAAATTTCGCAATTGATATAGCCAGCTTCTCTAAGAAACTACTAAAAAAATGACTAATTTTTACAGACTTTAATCAATAAAAGAATACAGTAAAAGCTCTTTATTTGTGGAGTATATGTTCCATAAATATGCCGCGAATACAGAAACCGTGAATACGGAATGGTCATTTATATTTGATTATAGGGGATACGTTCCTAGGTGACTAAATAAAAAAACAACAAATATATAAAAAATCAATTTAATTGAAGCTTTTGAATATTTTGATTCATTATCTTAAGACTTAGGTAATAGTTTGAAGAATTTTGTCATTTTCTCTTGCTTGGCAGTTTTTAAACGCTCCTTCCATTAAGACGGATACACAGCAGTCACAATAGCAATTTGCCTCTTAAAAATAAAACTTCGTTCCATAGACGTTCAAAAAAAATCGCAAAGCTCATTTGCCATTCTTAAACCTTCACTAAGATTTTTCAAATGAAATGTCACGTTTCCAGTGCTTGTTGAAGCCTCTTCTTCAATGGGCTGCGAATTGAACATTTCCTCCTAGTTGGTTTCAGTCAGATCTTCATCTTGCGATTCAAGCAATTCTTGAATGTCACTTGATTCTATCTGTTCGAACCTATCTCGTCCTATTCCGTTCGCGATTTAGGCTATGTTTGCAGTTTGCATTTAACAACATACTTTAGACAAAGTTTTAATAAAATCTATTTTACTTTTTTTATTAGTCCATTGGACGGCATTTACAAAGGATATTGGGTTGGAATCCTTTTATTATGATGTATGTACTTATTAGATCCACGAATATAGAAATACTTAGCCGTGAATACAGGAATTGGGTGGCATTTTCTTAATTCGCGAATAATGAAAACGCGAATGAAGGAAGCGTGAAGAAGGAGCTTTTACTGTATACATTTAAAAAAAATTAATTTGGAAGGAATGTTTTTAAGATGATTGGGCTTTTATCCATTCAAAACCGTGCGCTTTCTTCTTTTTTGCTGCCTTTCTATGCAATGGCCTGCTTTTCTCCATATCAACGGCCGCGGTGGCCTGGTGGTCTCGGCTTCGGAACTGCAGGGTTGCAGATTCGAGAACCAATTCTACCGAAGAACCACCGCGTAAACGGGTATGGTGCTCGTTAAATCCTTCGGGGCCAAACGACCTCCCGCTAGAGTGGTGTGGTGTGGAGAAGCTCGTCCTCATCATCTGACTCTAATTGAAAATGACGAGGTCATTTCCAAATTAGCCCTAGTGTTGCTTGGAATCGAGACGTTAATATAACTAAACTAGCTCGCCGATAGGCAAATGAAAAAAGATAAATGATCGAGCGACACCATAGGTTAGTTTCTCAAAAATGGTCAACGGTAGGAAGTAGTAGCTCCACAACCCTTTTGCACCCACAAGGGTGCGAGAATCAAACATCAACCTGAAAGCTTCCCATGCTCAGTGCAAATGAAGTACCTTTATGCGGGGTTTACACTTGCCCAGTGAGCAGCGCATGCATAGAAAGGCTGAAAAATGCGGTCAATGGCAAGCAATAGTCCCAAAGTGACAACAATAACGCATGCCGCTGTATTGTATTTGTTTTCCTACTGCGTGTGCAGAATTTGGCGGTTGTGTGTGTGTGTGTGTGTGTGTGTGTGTGTGTGTGTGTGTGTGTGTAAAACAATTGGGCGCTTATCATAGATCCTTTTCAATAATTTTCGATTTTTGTTATTTCTGATGCGAGAAGGGTTTTTTTTCCTACCATATTTTTTATAGTTTTCCAAATTTTGGAATGTTTACTTTCTTTTTCCACCATGTTACTTTGTGCAAATAACCATCATTTTAATACAATACGCAATAAAAAAGAAAAAGTACAGGGGCGCCATGAAAAATTTATAGCCACGCATGGAATGCCTGAATCTATTTCATGAAGTTGAGGCAAATATAAATCAGTCTCTTTCCACGCATGCGCTGCCTACTGGTCGTCTCATAATTGATCGGGTGTAAACCCGGCATTACTTTATGGAAGAAGATGTAAAGCAATTGCATTCTACGAATACTATAATATTTACATGCACTTGTTCAAACTGATAATCAATTTTTGAATTGCCGCTAAATTTAAAAAATTATATCATTAGATCTAAATAGTCTAATCTTGGATGAATATCATCAATAATGCAACTATTTTTGTATATCTGGTCGGACAGAAGGTTAGCAAGAAGAATTCTCCCTCATTGAATAAAACCCGAAAAGAATATTGGGGGAACAAATTCAAATTCTGAAGCTTTCCCAATATTCCTTGTTTCTACCCAGTAAAACTGGGACCACGATGAATTGGTTTCAAAATCTCTCTTATGGGATTGTGGTTAAGTCTACAGACCAATTCTACCGATTACCAAGGGTTAACACTCACTAATATATCAAATGTTTATTAACCAAAAACAAGTAAAGCTCAATTGAAGTAATAATTTAACATAACAAATTGAGAATAAACAGAAAATAGATTTCAGCATGGAATAAAAATTTTCCAAAATAATTTAAGCATCATATTTTGAATTATTCTCAATGTGATAACAATTTACATGAATTCTACACAAATATATTTATTGAATTCCCGGTCTTTTAACAGCAACCTATAATTTTTTTCAAAATATTTAAAATTTCCAAAATTTAATTTATTTTCTCAATTTCATCAGTTAGCAACGTCATGTTCTCTCAGAAGTTCCTGATGGTTGAATGAAAAAATAAAAACACCCAGCCAAATATCACTAAAAAATTAATTTTTTTGTTACATGATACTTAGCTGATGAGCAGAGACAAGAATAGCCATCTTTTATATGGTTTAAGCCAAAAATGCAAGACTTTTTTAAGAGAAAAAAGTATCTGTGTTTTCAACGGCTGCAAATGAGTTAGGGAAATTATTAACAAATTCATTAAAGTGTTATTTTTTAGAGGGAGTGACACAAATAACATTTCAACAAATTTGCAATAAAAATAAAAGTCCCTTTTCCCTTATATATTTTTTACCAACAGTACTGTCCAAAAAAAAGTATTTTTAACGGTATAATTAATTATTTATTCAGTAGTCATATTGGTATAAATCCTGTTCTAGTATCATTATTCTATTATGTGTGTCTATTTTGCCTTGGCGGCGGAACTCTCCGCCCATTGGCAAGCTTTTCGTGACACTCTCAACATCGAGTCGACTTCAACGCTGTAACGCATAACGTTTCTTCGCAATAAAACTGTTACAAGAAATCACTGTCTGCTAATTTTGCTTATAATAAAGCACGCCTGCACAATCACTATTACCATGGATCGGTCTTTTCTATAAGAAACATTTAAATAAGTAATATAATTTTTTTAATTCGATTCCTATTTAGGTCAACAAAGAACGATTTACCGATGGAGCTACTGCCAGCAGTCGACCACCACAAATCCTGTCGATACTGCTACGTTCAGTGGTGGCGGGGTTGTCGGCTGTATGCAAGAAGAAGGAGCTACTGCCTGTTGATTTCAGTGTTTATTATAAGCTGCTAATACTCAGTTTTAAATATTAAAAATTAATTAAATTTAATGAAGGAATTAATATTTTTTTAAAAACTGTGTTAACATCGTGTATTATCCCCTACAAGTTTTAAAACATGTATTTGAACTGGTGTAGATGAATGATAATATTTCATAATTTATTTAAAATTTGAGCAAGATATACGAATACATATAGGGAGAGAATGAATTAATAGTAGGAACTGAAAAAATTCCAAACGTTCGTTGTTACCTCATGGAACAATCTTATGAAGCTTGTAAATGGAAATAAAAACATGTAGCTCAATGGAGGCACTGTAGGATTCATTTACTTTTAAAATGTCACTCATCTTTCATACTTTATTTTTAATATCGCATCATTCAATTTATCAAATAATAATAATAATAATAATAAAAACCTTCATGGAAACAAAACGCAAGCCTCCTCACCCTCAGCAAGGACAGAGAGATTTCGACATTTCTTCGGGCGTACGTCATCGCCGTTCCACGTCTTAAGTGCAATTCCGCATCCTTTTCTTGATTCATAAGGCGGCGGTTTATGGGCATCGATCCCCGGGAGACTATAAAAATGTCTTCGCCGTTGAAGGATGTCTCAAATTCTATAGGGATCGATTTATATTCGTGTTCTATGGCCTCTGCAGCGATGAGCGGTTGGCGGCTTTTATGACACTAATCCGCCAACGATGACGCGCCTCGTAAATAGGCGGCCAAAACATGGAAACATTCCGGGGGAGATATTTACTGTCTTGTTTATGGTGGCCAGGGATATGGCAAGGTTTCAAAACTCCTCCCTCCCCCAAGATGCGATTGGGGGGGGGGGGGGTCAGGAAAGGAAGATCTCGCCTTCATGCCTCGACTGTTTCTACTTCCAATGTATTCATTTCGGACCAGAAGAATGGGAGCGAGAGGCTACAAGAAAAATCGTGTCCTTCCATTCCGTCAAACGTGGAGAGAGGGAATGGAATAAAATATTCACATGTATTTTTCGTGAGCATTTTGTATGAACTTCGAACAAATCCTGTGAAATACCCATACAGAAACAAGCACATGATACTTCTCAGCTAGCAGAAAAATTTCAAAAAAATATTTTTGAGATGAGTTTCTCTCCCCCTCAAATTTTTATAGTAGATAGTCGTAGAGATTTTCTATTAGTAGATAGTGTATATTTGACTCTAATTTTGGACCATTTCCGATTATGGGAAAAGCTGCTTTACTGGATTTTTTTATCCATGTTAAACCAGCAAAATCTCCTCATATTTAGGAAGGTAATATTAACAAACTCTGAGGCGTTTTTTTTTAACAAATATTTTGTTTTGTAAAAACCTTTTGCTGATTCGAATTCAAAGTTCTCCTAGTTCCATTTTTAAACCCACAATATATTATTTTTTAAAAACAGTACATTTTTCTGCTCTAACTTCATGAAGTTTGTTTAAATAAAAAAATTATGCGCTATTTTGTTATTAATGATAATGGCGCAATGATAAAGAAAAAAGGTAACGTTTTTTGTTTTTGTTTAAAAAGAAAAACATGAAAAGAGAAACATTTATTTGGGGTCTCTTTTCTTTCAACAACGTCAAGAAATTTCACAAAAAGTAACAAACGGTAAATTTAAAATAGCGATGAAAACTAAAAACATATCAACCCCTTTTAATAAAATGTATATTAAATTGTTTTAAAGTATACACCAAACTTGTTTTTAAAATGTTTTCTTATGTAATCTAAAAATAAATTTGAAAAATTTCTATATTAAATAAAAGAACATTTTTGTTTAATGAAAATAAATCTGGTTTTTGGACTGAAAATTTTAAATTCATCTATTTATGAAATGATGAATGCTACTTCAGGTTTTAATGGCGCGGAAAGAAAATGTTTTTATCTTTAAACGTTCTTAGAAAATTTATAATAGTTATTTTTATTAATACCTCTTAACAATCGGTGCTCGAAAATTCTGATATTTGTATAATACGAAAAAAAAAGTTTTACTGACGAACAACACTTTTATTAAATTTCTATCTTATTTTCAAAATTACTTTTATACCTGACATATTGTCATATTTATATCATATTTATTATCCTTTTTTAATATTATATTGTAAGTTCGGCATTGAAGGAATAATTTTGGTAGCTTCCATCGGAAGAATGTGATTTCAGCACCAATTGAAAATTACAAATTTAATGGCTAATATATACATAATTTTTTAAAGCCAAGTCATTCTTCCACATTTTCCATTTCCGGCGGGCAACTTTGATCTATATTCAAGGAAATTAGAACACAAGTTAATGCATTTAATATTTTTAAGAGGAATTGAAATACTCCGGTAAACAAATGAAATAATTAAAAATTCAAATAATATTTTAATTTGACTCAATTGTCTCAGAGTTTGTTAATATAATCTTCCTAAACATGAAGTAATTTTGCTGGCTCAACATGGTTAAAAAAATTCAGTAGTTAGAATGTCTCTTTTTCCGTTATCGGAAATGGTCCAAAATATGATGCAAATATACACTATTTAGTAATACGTATTTGAACACCCATGAAAATGAGGATTCTGATCTACTTTACACCTTCTGTTTTTAAATATTGTGTAGGAAACCGCATTGGCATTAGTTGCATGCAAAAGGACCCGAAATTTAGAGCTGTCTGACTTCGAGAAGTCATATAAATGGCCGATCCTTGAAGGGCACATCCAGTGAGTTAAACATTCCACAACCAACAATGGAATTTGTGATTAAAAAGTGGAAGGGGAAGAGTGATTGTCGGATTGCACCTCCACCAGACTAAGAGACCGACGAGTGATGTCCAAAGATATTCGGAAGGACCGCATCAAATCGTTGCCCCACATAATTCAGGAGTTCCAACAGGCAACCTGGACTGTTGTTTTATAAATATCATCCATAAGGTAACCCATTTGCTTGGTTTCCATGTTTGTGCTGCTCCCCATAAGCCTTTGATTACAAAATCCAAAAATGCTTCTCGGTTAAGGTGGAGGAACGTACATCGAAATTGGACCATAGATGAGTGGAAATCGGCTCTCTGAATCAAGGTTTAATCTCTACCAGCCGGGTGTCAGTCTGGGTTTGGCATATACGAGGGCAATCCCCAAAAAAAGGTCTCCTATTTTTTGGGGGACGTAGAGAAAGTTTTAATACGGTTGTTGGCAACATTGTTGTAAGTGGCGCCTTCTCCGCTACCACATAAGCAAGCAGGTGCTTCGTTCGGATGCTCAGTCTTGGCTTGGCAGCCATTCGAAACGGAGCTTCCGATAAACGTTACCGCCAAGTATTCGATTTTTGAACGCAAAAGGCGTTAAACCGGTTGAAATTCACCGCCTATTGACGGAAGTTTATGGACAGTCGTGCATGGATGTCAAAAACGCTCACAAGTGGTGTAGAGAGTTTACAGTCGGTCGTACTGAAATTCATGACGAAGAAAGGAGCAGCAGGCCACTGCCGACGAGACAATCGAGAAAGCTGAGGAACTCATGCGTAAAGATCAGAGGATCACTCTGGATGCTCTCTGCATTTTGGTTCCTGAGGTTTCCAGAAGCACCATCTACAGGATTTTAACGGAAAAGTTGTAAGATTCAACGCTTCCTGAAGGGCATTGCGGCAAGCTGGTATGACATGGGCATTGTAAAACTGCCACAGCGTCTACAAAAATGCATCGACTGAAATGGCGATTATGTTGAAAAATAAAGCATTCTTCTATATTTAAAGTGATGTAGCAATTATAGAAAATAAATGGTTCATTGTATATCTAAAAATATACGAGACCTTTTTTTGGGGATTGCCTCGTACATACAAAAAGTCAGAATGCATTGTTCCCTAGTGTAAAGTTCAGCAATTATGATTTGGGTATGTTTCTCGTGGTACAGATTTAGGCTCTTGACCCTGATTCCCGGTAAGCTAACTGCCGACATTCATTCCACTATAATGGATAACAGTGTGCTTCCAACGCTATGGTAATTTTTCGGGTTGGATCATTGTTATTTCCAGGATGAGAAAGCCATTTCAACTGTTGTGAGGCCGGCGTCCTGGCTTAGGGATAGCGTGTCTTCCTAATGTTCTGGGCGTCCCGGATTTGAGTCCCGGTTCGGGCATGGTTGTTATTCTATGTATTATCTGTGAGTAGTGAGAATGTGCCCCCCTGCAAAAAAGGGGTTGTGCAAGCGAATGTGAAGCATGAAGCAGCTAAGTCGTTCTCTTAGCCCTGGTTGGCGCCACTGAAAAACAAAGGACGCTTATTTTGGCTTAAAATCGCTGACAGCGAATAGCGGACGTGTCAATGACAAGTGCCATTGGAAACAACAACAACAGTGTTATTAGGACCACCATGAATTTGTATGATGACAAAGGATTGACCTGTCCAGAGTCCAGACTTGAATTCTATAGAAAAATTTATACACAGAATCTTCTGGAACGAAATGGTGGGCGGAATAAGGAGTGCAGAAACCTTCCGAAATTGGTGAATGAACTGACCAAGTGTAGATATTACTACGATTCAAACACCGGAGGGTAAAGACTGCGATTGCCTCAGATGGAGGCTCTAAAAACTATCGAATATGAATAAATTATGTTTATCACAGGAGTCAAATTACTTATTGTTAGATAGTGTATAATTTAAATGTAAAAGTCACATGCCAAATTAGACTCAATTAAATTTTGCGTGTTTAGGCTGGCGTGCTTCTCACAAACACAGACGGGTAGTTACTCTTAAGCACTCCCCTTGTTTTCATTTCAAGTTGTCCCAAGACATGGAAATCCATTAAAATCTCGAAGATGAATCATATGAGAATTATTTAACTCACTTTTTATATATTTCATTAGTGAGAATGGGGAAGTAAGTGAAAGTAATCTATAACCAAATACACGAAACAAACTGCTTTCGGACAACATTTTTAAGAGACTAAAATCGAAAGACACAAACAAACTTTTCAATAAAATTCTGCTTAAATCCGTGCAAGAGAATTTCACTACTTTATGCTGAACATCATGTATATTACGTTAGATTTCACATTTGTGCAATTAGAAAATAAGCAAGCTTTATTGAGGGATAATTTTTTCTCCATCATATGAGGTTTATTTATCAGTTCAGTTATGTCTGTAAAGTAACTTCGAGCCTTTCCTGATTACAATGCTGAGAGCCCTTCCTTAATAACATCTTATATCTATATAAATAAAAATGACTGTTTGTCTGCATGTCCCATATGTCCCGCTGCCGTACCGCTCATCCGACTCTATCCGGTTCTATGCTGGATGCTTATGAGTCGGACAGTCAAGAAATTGTTTGTTTCTGCTGAAGACGGAAGAAAATATTGCCTATTCTAAAGTTATTGAATCATAAATTTTTTTTTTTAAAAAGGAATAAATATTATTTATGCTTCTCCTTCATATACTATTCAATTTCACTGAATGTATTCATTTCCGGAGGGAAAATAAATCTTTTTCTTTCAATCAATACTAATGAAATAAAAAAATTATTTTGAATTCCATACGATATATCCAAAATTATTTCTTCTTCGACAGCAACGCGCCGGGAACCAGCTAGTTTATTACAAAATTTACTCAAAATTTTTTCAAAATCCCCATTTTTACACAAAGTAATAATGACAATAGCAGTATAGGCATTTAGTTTATTCACGAACGCAGAATGTCATAAGCATATCAATAAACTGAAAGGGCCATTTTTTTCATTTTACGTTTTTAAGTGGAAAACAGAGGAGAAAAGGGAAGTCCTTAAAATGTAATATATTCTTCAATCCTGTAACTAAAGTTTAGAGGAGCCTAAATTTGTGGAAGACTGAACGAAAAAGATGATCGATGGTTGCTTCTCATAGTATCAGTTAAGGCACAAAGCAATTCGTATGATATGAACATCTGCAGATTTTTAAATCTGCATATTCCCATTCAATATTAGTCTGCTCACCATTCATCAAAACTTTGCTGCATATTTTAATACTTTGAAAAAATTAATTCACCAAAGAAAGAAAGAAAAATAATTGAATTACCTTATCACCCTTTTCACCTTTCTCACCCTAAAAAGAGAGAAAAAAAGGAAAGGAATGAATGTGGAATGCAATGCTAATAAAAAACACATTTTATAATAATAACAAGAGGAGTATAATGCAAAATACAAAAGAATTCATAAGGTAAATATAAAAAATGTTTAATATGAAATAGGAAGCAAGAAAAATGTGACTATTTCAATACAATGTATATAAAAAAAAGTAATGAAAAAAACCTGAAATATTTCATTACATTATTTTATTTCAGGTGAAACGATATTATTGTTTTGATTACATTATACTACAGCAAACAAGCTGTAACACGAACGAAATGAAATTGCGTGTATATATATATATATAAATTGAAAATTTCATGTTAGTTACATTTAAAAATTCTTAAAAACTTAGAATAAACTCTCTCTTAATTCTTTTAATAATAATTTACTTTTAAAGTTTAAATGAAAACATTTAAATTTCCGAGCAATTTTTTAAACAAGAATGAAAAATACTTACTGGTTCTCCCTTTGGACCATCTATTCCAATCGCTCCCTTAAAGAGATAACATATTTTAGAGCAAAATCATAAAAAAATGTCTTACAAAGCAATTTTCAGATAAAATTATAAAATTCTTAATAAGAAAAACCTTATATATATCTAAAAGAATTGAGAAGAAATATTGTTTATGAAAGTCATGCCTATCAAGGTGATGGAATTTATACACTCTGTGGAAAATAATTAGTAAAAGTTCACAAGATTCAGAATAAAAACATTTTTCTGTTAAAATTATCGTATCAGTATAAATATTAAAAGGTCGTTACTTACAAATCCTATTCGAAATGAAAAGAACGTTTCATTTCACTTAACGTAAAAACACGTTTTTCTTCAGTATTATCCTCGCTCATTGTTTTCTCGCTTTTAAAAACAGAATTTGGCTCCTTTAAGCGGAAAAGTAAAATTTAAATTTAATTTCCTGAGATTTAAATCTTAATAATAGACTCATTCACTCCTTTAAACTTAGCAAACTATTTTAATTTTCAAACATTAAAGAATTTACATTGAGATGATACGAATGTTTTTAAAATCTGTATCTATTCAATCAATTAATTCGTTTAACGAAAGGTATTTCCAGAAAGTGATATTTTGTCAATCATTGTAGACATTTTTTCTTTAAAGCGCTCATTAGCGTATCGGTATTTAATCGAACCTTTCTTTCATTTCAATCATCCACACTTTAAAATGTTGCATATAAAATATTCCACCGTACATATTCGTGATGCCTAGTGATAAATAAATAAAATTTATATATTATTAATAATGAGATGGAAAGTAGTAAATGTAAAGAAAATGAGAATGAGTGCACGAAAAGTATCGCATCAAATTTAATGGAATCGATCGAGTGTTTAAAAAAGTCTTACGATTTTTAAAACTTGGTTTAAAAAATGCCATTATTAGCCCGAAGTTCTGAAACGTAAATAAAAGGTTTCCGTGGAAATGCGAAATTGTTGAACTTTCTATAACAAAATTATTTTTTAAATCATTTTACATCCGATTATGAATTTGCTTTATCACTATGAACATGTTTACACATAAGTAAATAAATTTCAAAAATTTCTTTTTCATTCAAAGGAAGCATTTAGCGAACTATTCGGCCTATCGCCGATTGTTTACATTTATATTTTAAGTAACTTATAATATAAATGTAATTAATTTAAAAGAAATTATAATAACTACACATTCTTTCGAAAGTCTAAAACATTATTTTAAAAGAAGAAATTAAAATATGTATTCATTCCACCAAGTATTTGCTTCATTATTGAGAAGATTCCGTAGAATTCTTCATTAAGAAATTTTTGGACATTACTTCATTCCGAAAAAGAATGTTCATGACACCTTTAAAAATACTAATTATACAATATACAATTTGCACCAATAAAAAAATCATGAACTTACAGGAAAGCCAGGTTTACCAGGAGGACCTATAGGACCCTGCAAAAGAAGAATGCTTTAGTGGCAGGAAATTTTATTTAAAACTAGTCGCTTCAGGCGACTAGCTGGTTCATCGAGAATATTGGTTATATTTAATTTGGAATAAATTTTTTAGACAAATGTCATGTTCATTGTTTTGACGGACAGTTTGACATTAAATCCATCTAGCTTTTATTTATTTATTTTTAATTTGTTTATGAATCTATTAAATGACAATAGTCCCATCATAGCGTAACGTAATGTTCCATTCATATATTTTATCAATTCCGCGCATATGTAACCACTTTTTTTTATTTGGCCCATAAATTATAGAAATATTAAATAGATTACTTCTTGCTTAATTTTCTGCAATTAAAAAAATTAATATTTGCTGAAATAAAAGAAACGATTTGTATTTCAGGGGATCAATGCAATCTGTTGTTGAAACTAGGGGCAAAAAGATTTTTGTTAGTTGCCAAAATACAACAAAAATTCGGAAGACTATTCCATTCTTATCCCTTAAAATCAAATTTTAAATTTTAAAAGGTGTTACTTTTTTGTGAGTGGTAATATCTTCTAAAATATCATTCAGAGAAGTAAAAATTCAGTTAAATTTAAATTAATTACGATTATAAATAAAATTTTGACAAAAATCACTCACAGATGCACACATACACACACACAAAACCATATATATATATATATATATGGTTTTGTGTGTG
>JAPMOQ010034961.1:679975-709622 GCA_026543055.1 Argiope trifasciata | reverse complement strand
AGTGCGAATAGGGTCTGTATAAGAAAGACTGGTTAGCAGTCATCTGCATTGGATGCCGTTGGATGTCGCGTCAGTGATTACAGAGTTTGACGATAAACTTGGTGACCAATCGGTGACGAATTGAGACTTTCGTGATAAAATGTATAATAGCCGAAACATCGATAATTTTCCATTCCGCGATACGTTCAGAATGCTCCTCATTGGTCAAGAAGCTTTAAGCCCCGGCTCCCGGGAACTATAAAAGAATGACACTTTCAAGCTGTGGTGTCGTGAATCGATCTTGAATTGGCAATCCTGAGTTGAGGAGAGCAGACGTCTACAGAGTCAATCGCAATGTCCTGGTAAGTAGTCCTGAGCTGAGAGGTGGTGAATAGTAGTCAAGAGTCGCCGAGAGAATACCGAAACATGACGGAGTGCTGAATTGCTGCGTGGTGTATGCCTTGTGTCGTAGCCCGTTGTGGACAGAATAGTCCTGAATTCAGAAGTAGACACAAATTGAAATAGTGAATGGGTAGCGAAAGCAAGAAGAGACAGAGGAGTCGTTTCAGCTTGTCCTGGAGAGACCTACGTGAATGTAGACAGAATCCCTTAAAGATTCCCTCTCCTGCTGAATCCTGTCTGGCCGCTTTGGGAGCTGTGAACGTTGTCACTACGGAATTTCTGACTGTGGACTACTCGTATTGCGGGCTACTATCTGTTGTTCTTTGTGTTCGTCTTCACTGTATATAGTTGTCGTCTCTAAATATTTTTCTCTTGTACTGTAAATATCTTTGTCGTTTTGTGCTGTCCTGTCCTAGAATACAGCACTGTTAATTTGTCCTGCTGTCCTGTCCTGTGAATAAACGACCTAGTCGTGTATTTTTCTGTTGACGGAATGATCATTGTTGGTTTTCTTCTACACCATACACCCCATTACACGTAAACGAACCTGGCCGATAGGAAACTTTAATAGTACATATACACTTGCATATGTATATAATGCTTAAAACATATTTTTAAGCCGTTTCATGGTCAATGAGAAACAAGGCAATATGAATTCTTAAACTTCGCTTTTATTCCTTTCCGGGCTGCATAAGCAAGCGTCGAGGCATGTAAATCTGCAGCAGGACATAAAAGCGTAAAGAGAGAGAAATATTTATCCTCAATGATTATATACTATGAGATTCTGATAGGGATTTGTTTTTGACACGTGTCGATTTGGGTAAGGAATTTATAGGTATCGTTTAAAAGAGTGTGTTTAGATCGAATGATTTTTACCTTTTCACTCGGAAAGCGAGAACCACTGATGTCAGCTATTTTACAGAGTTTCTTTATCATTAATTAAATGAAAAAAAGATAGAACTGAATGAGGAAATAAGAGAGCATTTTAGAAAGAAGTTAATATGAGCTAAATGAAGATAAGCACCAGTTTTAGTTGAGTGATATTAATGTCCCGTTTTATACCAACACTAGGGCTATTTTGGGGATGGACCTCGTCCTTTTGAACCGCGGTCAGATGACGAGAAGGACACCTGCGCTGGCATCCCCTCTCCAAACTTCCGCGCCTTACCAGTGGGAGGACGTTTGTCCCCGATGTGTGCCAGACCCGTTTACAGGACGATTATTTGGTGGAATCGGATCTCGGACCAGCAACCCTACGGTTCCGAAACTGAGACCGTACCACCATGCCACCACGGCCTTGATAAGCCCTAGGAAATAATTAGGATGCTTATATTTACTTATCAATAACATAAAATTTTAAAGATTATTTTTAAATATTTAGCAAGACTTAAATAGTTAGCTAAACCGGAGCATCCATTTATCGTACACTGAAAAAGCAAAAGGCAGTGGAACGAACTAAATCTGCGCAATGCATCGCTCTGAAATGACTCGCCCGTCGCAATGAAACACTGATCCATTTGGCGGAGCACTTAAAAGCTTCCCGAACCAGGGATTGAAAAGGAGTCCAATAACGGAATGACGTCTCCTCAGCGATCTCACGTCACTTGACATGCATTTTGACGTGCCGTTGTCACGGAGGCTTTCAAACACGGAATGAGTTGTTAAGCCCGGGCATTATCGCAATTACATTTGACCCGGGAATGGGAGAAAGCTATTACCTAAAAAACTCGCCAGATACGAGGAAAGACGCGTTTCTTCATTCGGGAAGTTCATTAAGCGCCATTGACGCGTTTGGCTGCCGGTCTTTGATAACGCAGCGAATGAAATCCGCGGGAATGAGTGACGTGCGGAGACCATTAGGCCAGCACTGATTGCAGACAGCTAAATAAAGCCTTCGTTCTCTTCTCGAAATAATGGGATGGTACTTTCAGGGAGAGAGCTGTCATGTCGCGTAGTTGAAACATGGTTATAAATCTCGATGAAGAATGGTTTGAAAATGATTTTGTCACTTTTATCAAAAGAACGAGTGAAAATCTGAGCCCATCGACAGGACGCATTTTACTTTATGCAAACAGATGGTTCTAAGAAGGAACACATTTTTTTTCCTTTTCATTTAAGGATCTGACTACGTTTGAAGGAAAAATTTTGAAAAATAAAATTTTTTAAAAACGATTTAAAACTATGGATTTTTATGCATTGTCAATTATAATACAAAATACGATACATACAGCAAAATTATTTGAAAATATAATATATGTTTTGAAAAATAGGGAAAATTATAGTGTAACCGTAACTGTTTCCTCGGCCCTCTATCGGCCGTTGCCATGAACAATCAATCAATGTCTAGAAAGCGAGTGTAAAGAATGATGTAGTCCCCGAGTATTAATTTAAGGCATATATGTTAAATGTTAATAGTTTTGTCCCCGTGTAAATCATGTCCTTTAATGTCATTAAATGTATTTTTAACTCAATTGGCATAATTCATTGATTTTAATAGTCTACCCTGACAGAATTATAATTTTGGCGCCCTTTCGGTCACAGTAGTCAATTCTAATGAAATTGAACCAAAACGGTCCATTACACAAAATGGTAATGCAGACATCCTATTTTAATTTGTTCACAAGCTATAGAGTGTAATAATGAACGAAATGAACCAAAATCTAAGAAAAATTTTAGGATGCAAAGAAGTTATGGGTAAAAATGTACGTATATATGCATTTTTTTTCCATAAATTCACAACATAATTTTTCTAAAATCACTTATAAATAATAAAAAAAATATTTCACCAACCATAAAACTTTTGGTTCATTTCATTGCCCATATTATTTAAAACACACGCTGAAAGGTTTATGTAAATATCTCAATTAGTTTTTGAGAGGTAATGTGAACGGTGAAGAATTTTTATGAAAATTAAAGTATTGAGAAAATTGAACTTAAAGACACATTTTTGATGAAAAAAATATGAGACACCGGATGATTGGTCAGGCTTTCCTTTTCTTTGAAAAGTTAAACTGCTTTGGAAAAAGGAATGTCTGAACTGCAAGAAATAACAATAAAGAAATTCGCCAATGTGTTTTGATAACCAGTGTTTTTAACATAGTCGAATATCTTAATTATTGTTGTGAAATGACAATTTTGATGTGAATAAACCAGGCTTTAAATCGATTGTCATGGTTAAATTCTATAGATTCTGAAACTCATAGCCAACCAATAGTTATATATAAAAGAGCATGAAGGTTTGATTGATATTTTCCAAATGAAATGTACCACTTTATTAACTGTCTACAAAAACAGAATTAAAATGCTTTCCGAATATTTAATATTTGTAAAATATTAACCGAAGTTTGGTAACAAAGAGATGCCAACTCAAGTTCTGTCCATCCATCACAAGAACTCTACTAGACGATCGTCTATGTTTACGGCGGGCGTCATAGAAACAGGTTACTGTAAGAAGAGTTCATTTGACGGAGGTGGAAATTCATTCAAGTTTCTCAAGCTGGCACGTTTAACACCAACCTGGCGATATAATTTATGCATTTAAATGTTGAAAAAAAATCAAAAAGATAAAAATTTATTTGCGTACTCGGAGTATTGAAAATATCTGACGTTTCTGTTATAAATTTACAGAGAGAAAAGCAAATCAAATAGAAAAACTGAATAATTATTTGCATGTCTAACGACTGCGCAAGAAGAAAAAATTAAGAAGTAAAATCATGCAAGCTAAAAAATTAATCGCCTTCATTTCATTTGATTTAAATTTATATGTTATTAACATAAAATTATACTCAGCAAATGCGTCAAATTTAACATAAAAGCAATAACATAATTAATCGTAATTATTTCATTTGATTTAAATTCATATGTTATTAAGAGACAAAAAAATAATTATATGCAGTTAAATATTAACCAAAGAAAAGATTAATAAAATATAAAAGAAGTAAGTTAAGCGAATATAAAGATAGTGCAACTGCGACTAAAGCGAGAAGACGAACGAGCAAGTTTTTCTTATCGCTACAAATTGACGCCAAGAATAAGAATACCCGCCAAGACTTCCGTCCAATTCCACCCATTCAAAATGTACCTTCCCTAACAAAGCCGGTTTCTACAACGCCCGCCATAAATATAGACGATCGTCTAGTAGAGTTCTTGTGATGGACAGGCAGTAGCTTCCTCTTCATCTAATAAGTGTTGAAAATTACATTGGAAATCCCGGAATACACCTAGTCTTTATTTCAAACTAGAATCAATATCGCTAAATTAAGAAACACACGAAAGGCTCTGTAATAAGTAAGGTAAAATTCCCATTTTAATAATATACAATGCAAATCTCATGAATGGAGCCTAAAATATTTTTAAAGATATTTGTAACAACCATTAAATCAGATTAATCGGATAGTTACATTTGATATATTCAATTAATGTAATAGGTAAAGGTTGTAGAGTTTAATATGGATAACTTACATTTTACCAGCAATCATAAGCCAGAGAAATGTTCACGCTTAATCGAACCATCAGTATGCACAGTTACGCAAACAGTTGAAGTTCTTTTAAATTTCATGGCAAAGTCCGGGATTACATGATTTAATTTATTTATCGTAATATTATTTTGAGTAACAATTAGACACACTTTCCACCAAGATATGACAACCAGAAACTTCTAAAATATTCATATGCCGGTAATTTGCAACTTACTATCAAAACTATTCAAGTGAATTTCAAAGTTAGTCTTAAGTAATGAACAAATTTGATAGTTTTGAAAAGAAATGAAGAAAAAATTTAAATACAAAGGTGAATTCATGTTGCTGAGAGGTCTTCAATCCAATATAAAAAATCTTCTTATAGTTCAATTTGATTCCAAGGGGATATCAGTAAAGTTTTTTGAATAATAAGCGAGTTAATAACTTTTTAAATATCTAAGCCTTCAACAAAGACGCCAAATTTAGGTGTGTAGTAAATGTGGCTCCATGAGAAAAATTTTCCTTTCCAAACTTTTTTGTTTTACCTAAAGCTTATTTGCATATTCTCTTAGAAAAAGGTGACCAGCCAATTGAAACCAAAATTTGACAAAGAAATGAAATTACATTCACAAAATTCCGCACCAAATTTGACATCATTAAGCCATTACGCTTTTGAGTCATTGCATTTACCAGCTCCAGAAAGTATAGACCGACAGATGCTTAACATCTGATTGAATCTGGCTCAAAATTTGATAAGTGTCTACTGCTAAGTTACGATGTTAAATCTATGCACAAAATTTCATCCCTCTAGCTCTGTTTGGTATTTAGCTATTGAGTTAATTCATTATCCCCAGATAGAACAGACTTCCTCTAAAAAAAAATACTAACAATTTAATGGAAATCTTCAAATTTGGTGTTACATACCAATTTTCATAAATTATATTTTGAAAAAATAACCAATACTTTGCCGTTTTTCCATAAAAATTTCCGAGAAAAATGTAGACACTCTTAAAATTTAAAAAATTATATTTTCATTGACACTAATTTCCTTTTTGTGTTATTCCCCCCCCCCCCAGTCATTATTGATTCTTTCGAAAATATTATGCCGATGACTTCGAAATGGGATGAAAATTCAATTGAAATGAGATAAAAATGTCAAATCCATTCCTTTGAAGAGTAACATTTAAATTTTGTTCCATTGCTATTTTCAAAAGTTTCTCTTTTTATTTAAACACATGTGTCTTAAAACACTTTTGTCCATCATAACATTTTATATAAAAGTAACTTTCGCGTTAAAATTTTTATACGCGAATGGATTAAATGCTAAGCAATGAAGATTTATCAACTAGTTTAGTAATAATAAGCTCATGCAGAATGTTCATTCTCTAAGGATAAGAACAAATCAGACTGATAAAAACAGACAAAGACATATTAAGAAAATAATCGTAAAATAGCAATTATACTCCACAGTGGTGATATTGATTGTAAAGTATTTATTCTATCAGCAGAATTTGGAAGATCAAAATTTTTAATTTGAAGGAAACGAAACGCTTCAAAATACAGTCAATCTTCTACAAGTTGAATTCAGATATGTGTAAATTTCAATGCACAGAAACTCGTACTGGAAATGTTTCCAAGCTTTCCTTGTGAGAGAAAATTGAAAAAGTTGCCTTTCTTCTTTATAATTAAAGTATTATTAGTGAGAGAAATTTAATATATTAGACAAAATAATACTTTAAAAAAATGCTTTCCTTACCGTTATGCCTGGCTCGCCTGGTTCACCTTTCATTCCTCTCTTACCTCGACGACCTAAAAAAAGCAAATAAAAAGGTATCTATTGCACGCTCTCCTTAAGAAAAAAATATTTCCAAAATTCGAAATTTTACGTTATACTACATAAAATGATTTATTAACAATTCTTTTAAATTCTATAATAATCTTTGCATGCTACTAGTTCATTAAAAATGCATTTCATAAGAAAAAGAATAAGTCAAAACATTTTACAGTTCTTCTAGAAAACCTTTATTTAAAACTATTCTTCAAACAGATTTTAAAATGAAGCTCATAAATTTCTTTTAGTCAATACGGTATTTCCTTTAGTCTCAAAACAAGGCTGATTTTTAATCTTTAATCATTTAATTGGTTCATCCTTTCATCACTAAGTCAGAGATTTCCCATACGAATATAAATATACGCGTTTTAATTCGCTTATTAAGGGGAAACTTATATCATGGAATAATTCAATATGTATACGTAAGGAAAATAGATAATATTTCTAAGCAGCGGGCCAAATAAAAAGTTAAAAAGTAAATAAAATAATAAAACACCAGGCATTTATTCCCTCATGTACAAAGCTTCCAATAAAAATATCAACAAATAGCAGTAGTAAAAACACATTTTTTTCTTAAATAAATGCATTTGTTTAAAATTTTCTTTTCTCAAAAATTATGTGGTGTACAAAGTTCCTTTTTGTAAAAAATGCCATATATGTTAAGATTACAGTAATCATATTGCATTAAAATTTATTTTCAGGGTGTCCAAAATGTTTTTAAGAATTAATAATAAACTAGCGAGGATATGTCATTTATTCTAGATACAAATAAAGGGTGCACTTGGATTTTTTATTAATGCATGTTTATTGTCGTTGTCGGCACCAAATATCCTTACAAAATTGCTTTCTTGTTACTTTGAAAAAATAATGACAGTTATTTTATGTGTCCAAAGAGGGCTGCGGTGACATAGTGGTAAGGTCTCGAATTCGTAGGTGGAGAGGTTTAGGTTCGAAGCACGACTCCCCCCCCCCCCAAGAGCCGTCTTGTAAGCAGGTCTGATACGCAATAACTTCATCGGGGTTAGACGACCTTCCCCCTAGTGTTATGTGGAAGCTTGGAGAGGAGGCATCAATTCGAGTGTCGCTTAATTCTCAGACATTTTGACAGCCCTCTTCATGTGGATTCTTCAATGTTTTTGACTGCATAAATCTCGAATACTTTGGAGCTCACTTTGTCAGAAGACTACTTCTTGCTTTTCTCATGTGTCCGATATGATTTTACTTTCAAATCTTTTCATCTCAGAGTGAATAGACTATGGAGACAAATTTGCTTACTCACAACATCGAGGACATTTAGCACTTTTCGGCGAGAGAAGCTTTCGGCTTCTTCGTTTGCGTATGATCTGGAAACAAGGTGAATAAAAGATAAACAGATGAAATATTTTTAAGAAGGCATGTCGGTAGAGCTGCAATTAAAGTGGTATTTAAAATGCCAACACTGTGTGAAAATGAAAATTAGAATACTGGATTGATTGATGATTATAATATTTTTAAAGAATTTGGTTGAAAATGTATTGACATCTGATCACTCTTCGATGCTTATTTTTTATTTCCGTGTTACGTTTATAAGGCCGTGGTGGCCTCGGCTATCGTGCCCGTAGGATTTCAGGTTCGTGACCCGATTTCCCCGAAGAGCCATCATGTAAGGGGGTCTGTTATACGTTAAGTCCGTCAGACCAAACGTCCTCCTTCTGATATGACATCCATGACATTTGACCGTGTTTGAAAAGGACAAGGTCCGTCCGAAAATAGCCCTAGCGTTGCTTTACAACCGGGCGTTTATGTAACCAAACTCTATGCCCAGATAAATTTGTACTATAGCTATTCTAATTCAAGTAGATGCGATGAAATACACAAATCCACCACAAAATATTTTGATTCGATTCAATGGATCCAACGATTTCAAGTCATACATAGTATCATCTGGAATGGACCTCCTCATTTTGAATTGAACAGCAACTGTCTGTTCAAGTAGTGATAACAAAAGTCTATAAAGCTGGCGTAGAATGGACGGTTTACTTATTGTTAACAAAGCACACAAAGACTTCCTATTGCAACCTAAACACATCACAGCATAATAAATAAAGGTATTTTTTGGCCTTTTTTAAAAAAAAAAAAAAAGAAGAAGGCGTGAACGAAACAAAAGCCAAAAATATCAAACAAAGCGAACCAGCCCATTTTTCACACTAATGCTTTCGAGCATTTTGTCCGTCCTTTGTTGGAAAGACGCCTGTCCCTAATTCTTCGACTAATCCCGTAATCTTTGCGCATTTTGAACCCGCGTCCAATGGGTACTAAAACTGACAACTTGCCAAGATTAAAAGCTCCAGGAATCATGAGGGTGGGAAAAACCCAGTCATGAGATAGGAGATTCCCTTCCAGAAGACATAGCATAAGAATTAGTCGGCGTGGCCCGCAGATCTTTAATTGAGATAGAGCAGGTAAAAACGGCCTTCTTCTCCCTGCAACCGTCACTGCAACCTCCCTTCTTAACTTTTTGTTATTAATGCGTTATCAATGGAGCGGACCGGATGAGGAGGAGGCATAATGAATAAGCAATCGCATCCTCACGTGACCTATAAAAGACGGAGAGGGGGGAGGCTAACGACGGGGTTGGGAGGATGCATCGGAGCTTAAATTCTCGTTAGAGTGGACTTATTGTTGAGGTGTTAAAGTAACAGACATCAGCAGGGATGGAATCGACCAATTCAGACTTCCAGGATCGAAAGAGAAAGGGAGAAAGAAATACTTCTCAAACATGCGAACATTTTTTTCTTGTTTGGTTGTTTGTATTTGCTTTAAGGTATCCGACTACGTTCAAAATACTGGTTATCGACCACGTTGGAGATTATTTTTTTTCTCATTATTATTTCCCTTAGTTCAGACTTTTCTCTTTCCAAAACAGTTTATCTTTTCTAAGAAAAGGAAGGCCTGACCCGGAGAACTTTAAGCAAAACACATTTTTCAGCTAAAATTTGTCTTCCATTTTCTCAAAATTTTCATTTTCATACAAATTCTCCATCGCTAACACGATGTCTCAAAAATTAATAGAGGTATTTGCATAAGAACTTCAGCGCGTGTTTCAAATAATGTGGTCAATGAGATGAATGGAATGTTTTAGTTTTGGTCACATACTTTTATAGGTGTTTTTGAGAAAAATGAAGTTGTGAATTTATGAAAAAAATACATATATACATATATTTTTACTCATCACTTCTTTACATCTCAAAATCTTTCTTAGATTTGGGTTTCGTTTTATTTCTCATAGTATTCTATGACTTGTGTACAAAGAGAAATAGGATGGCTACATTACCATTTTGTGTGCAGCGTGAACCGTTTTGGATAAATTTCATGAGAATTTACCACCAATTTTCCTG
Organism: Argiope trifasciata; assembly: GCA_026543055.1. NCBI lineage: Eukaryota > Metazoa > Arthropoda > Arachnida > Araneae > Araneidae > Argiope > Argiope trifasciata. The sequence goes on along the minus strand of JAPMOQ010034961.1, from coordinate 699,576 downwards.
TTTCTCAAAATACATTATATTTTCAAATAATTTTTTAATATTCATCGTATTTTGTATTATAATTGACAATACATCTAAAAACCACAGTTTTAAATAGTTTTTGAAAAATCCAATTTCTCAAAATTTGTCCTCCGAACGAAGTGGGATACCTTAATATAAAAATATGTAAGGATAAAAATAAAGCAATAATAAACTTTGTGAGGTGCAGATAAGAAGCATAATCTAGTTATCCATTTGCCACATTGTTTATTTATTTATTTGCTGCTCTGTTCTTCAATGTATCAATCTTTTCAAGCTGCAAGATGTACCCGTTTAGAAGGCATATTATCCTGTTGATAATTTCATGTTTACGATCATGACACGATTGTAACGAAAATTACAACAGGATATCTCAAGCGACAGCGGCAGGGCAATTTTAATTAATTTTTCATGTAAACATATAGTTTCATTATTTTATAATTTCATTTCCTCACATTAGAATGTTCTCTACTACAATGCTCAAAAATATTCAAAACATATTTCTAAAATTAGATTAAATAAATATTAAAACACTAACAGAAAAAAATGCTACGCCAAAACCTAAAATAATAATAAAGCCATGAACGATTATTATTATAACTTTTAAATGAAGAGAGAATATAAAGAGTCAGCAGATCTCAGCTCGTTAATCTTTGTTAGAATCCAGCCTAAAAAAATTTAAGTGAAAAGTGAAGTTGATCCTATAGCTCATATTTATTCTCTTGGCTTTGTCTCTCCTTTCATCGTGTATTTCCCTTTCTCGCTTACCTTCGTTCCTTTGCACTGTTGCTCTATATATCACATTCTTAAGCAATCAGATTAAAATGAATCATTAAAATCGGCACGAAAAGGGTTTTTTTTTTTTTTTTTTTTGCTATTTCCACACAACGTCGGTATTTTAAATACCGCTTCGATTGCAGTTCTACCCATATGCCTCTTAAAAATATTTCATCTATTTATCTTTTATTCACCTTGTTTCCAGATCATACGCAAACGATGAAGGCGAAGGTTAATTAATTCCCACTGCAAAAGTGCTAAATGCTGTGAGTTAGCAAATTTGTCTCCATAGTCTATTCACTCTGAGATGAAAAGATTTGAAAGTAAAATCAGATCGGACACATGAGACAAGCAAGAAGGTGTCTTCTGACAAAGTGAGCTCCAAAGTATTCGAGATTTATGCAGTCAAAAACATTGAAGCATCCACATTAAGAGTGCTGTCGAAATTTCTGAGAATTAAGCGAATTTCTACGTCAGTTTCACTGAAAAATGCGCAGAGATCAGCTGGAACAAGCGAGTATTCAGATATATAACATAAAGAAGATATAAAAATATAATGAGAGGGAGAAAGAAAGCAGCAGGTTTATTGGGATGGATATATAAGGAGGAGGAAATAAGATCTTAGTTAGAATAGAAAAATAAAGTGGTGAAAAGATCATAGATAGGTATGGATGTCAACATCGAAACTAAGCAATTTTATTACTAACTGCATAAGATATCGTTGCCTTTATTTAAATAAATCAGTTAGATTTGATTTCAGATAAATCGCTTTTTATAACTCCATGTTTGTTATCCATCAGTTTGCCCCGAGTGCCGTGTTACTTAATTAATATCTATTAATCCTGTCATGTGATCCCTTCTAATGGTAGCCAGTCCCATTATATCACAACCCTATTAAACTATAAATTATAAACACTTTTATTTATTTATTGCCCTTTTTTAAATAACTATTTAGTGATGTTTTGACTATAGACTGTCGAAAAAATAAGTTTAAGTTTGAATTTAAAGATTTTTATTGCAAACTATCTAAAAACAGAATAAAGATATTATTTAAACAATTTCCATTTTAAAATATTAGGTTTTATTCTTAACATAAATAAAACTATTTATATATACATATATATGTTGTTAATTTAAACGATTTTCAACTTCGCACACTTATTCTTTAAGACACGAGCAGGAATTATGTCAATTTTTCAAAGTTAATTAAGATATATTTTCCTTTTTAATGTCGTAACTTTGAATCAAAACATCTTACATGAAATATTTTATTACTCTCCTCTAATTCAAAATATTACTTCTTCATTGACGTCGAATTACTGTACCTGCAGTTTTTATTCAATTATTATGAATACTTTTAAAATTCTACTAATATTATTTCGAAATCAGGTAATAACACTCTGATGTACTCTATTAATATTCTTTGAAACTTCTGCTTTAGATCTTTTGAATTTTTAAAAATAAATTTAAGACAATTATTCGACAGTGCGCAAAAGAATTGAAAGAAGGAATTCATTTGTTCTTCATCTTTAAACGATTACAGATGCCCAGTGACGTTCCCTCGAGGGATAAGATATAGTCGCATAGCGACGTGAGTGTAGATAAACCGTACGTTAACTGAAGTCAAAGATGATACTCGCTCATCTCAACTCGAGACTTCATTCAAGGAACTAAATTTTACATATGTTTTTATCCTTTAGACCAAGGATCAGCAATCGGTGGCTCGCAAGCTCTTTAGTTCCATTCGAAAAATTAATAACTAATTATTAAAACTCTTAAAAAAGAAGAAAATGTATTCTTAAGTACCTAATCCCTCAACAGCTTCTATTAGCATAATCATTAATAACAAATCGCTATGCTTAACATGACCGTAATGAGATAAATTTGAAATTATTTTGCTTTTAAAGAGGAGTCTCCATAACAGCGTTTATTTTTCAGCCAATTGCATTTCATTTCTCTCTCACCCAAACAGCCATCATTAGATTTGAAAACCAAAGACTTGTGGAGTGGCAAGTTCACAGAACTCAAGAACCAAGCTGGAAGAGTGGGAGGTCCAGAAAGGCAAGTAAGTAGACGTCGTGCAGCACAAGTGAACAGCTCTAAAAAAATGTGAAGAGCTCAAGTCTCATATTCGTCGCATGGAATAGTTTTCCAGGATGATACAGTGCAGTTAAGAAGTTGGTATATGGAGTGCTAACGATCTTCGGGTCGACATATTCGTGCGAGCAAGCGTTCTCTTGCATGAATATGATAAAAAGTAAATTTAGAAATCAAATAAAATAAAAATCTGGAGTCGTGCTTGAAAATCAAAACCAGGTATGAGCCAGAATCAGTCGTACTTTCTATAGGCATGAAAATCCAATTCTCCCATTGATGTAAATATTTTGTGACTATATTTGTGTTTTTATATGAATAAAAATTATTTTTAAATAAAGCCGTTTATTTTAAATCAAAGATATATAAGTAAATACTATAGAATTAAATCGAAAGTTTTCAGTCACTGTTTAAAAACTGGAAAACTTTGGAAATTTTTGCTTTTGGCTCTTCTATTTCAGTAGGTTGACGATGACTGCAGAAGACAAAATGACTCGAATTTTCCAGAAAAAACTTCCGGAATATAGATAAAATCTTCTTAAATTCTGTCAAGGGAATAGATATATCTATATAATACAAGCTATTACCCTCTGTTCGCGTGGAAGTTTTGACGTATATGTACGAAAATCTATCAAATAATGGCAAATCAAAAAAAAAAAAATTAAACCTAATCTGAAAACGATACATTTAAAAGTGTAAGCATATGCGAAAAATATATTACAGAAATATAATTTAATAACAAAAACACACAACCAACGTAAAAAACAATTTATTTACATTGTATACTCGAAATAAAATGAAACAGCAAATCAAGTCCGTATTTCTTTAAAATCAGGTGAAATCCTTTTTATTTATGGATCGAGATGGAGATACCTACAACAGTATTAAACACATCAGTTTTAAACTTTTGATTTAAATTAAAATGTCATCACGCGCAAACACAGTTAATGTTACGACAATCACGAGAGGAATTTCAACGCCAGGTGGCATAACGCACATGTCTGATTTACCTACACCAGTTGGGGTAATGCAATGCAAATTAGAAATTTTTCATTTCCTTTATTCGGTTTCCTTTTCATTTAAAATTACTTCAAAATGAATCCGAAAGATTGATTCATTAACAACATTTGATCTTAAATACATCAAAAACTAAGGAAATAAACAGAATTATTTCAAATAATTTCAGAAATGGAATCGGTCGAAATTCCACTAAACCTAACCTCATTTCTGTTACTGAAAAAAAAATTGGCGGGATTTCGCCTCAGCTTTTTTGGCGCGAAAGTCAATTTCCAATGAATAAAAAAAAAATGAACCACTCAATGAGCTGGAATAAAAAGTAGCCTATCTTCTTTTGCTGACTCTAATCTATTTTTGTGGAAAATTTCATCCCATTCTGTTCAGCTGTTCTAGCTTGAATGAGTAACAAACGTCCATCCAAACTTTCACATTTATATATTAGTATAGATTATGGGAATTCAATTTTCAAACCTATAACCATTTTCAACCTCTCTCCCACCAAAAAAAAAAACTTATGAAATAAAGGGCACGATAAGCTTCAAAAATCCTTCATCAGATACAATGAAAGAAATCAACTCCCCACTTCAAGTGACCCATTCCATATATTACTTTTATCACCATCCGAGAAAAAGAAGTCTTCTCTAACAAACGAGCCCAAATAAAGCATTCAGCACTCGTCAGTGGAACTTGTAATACCCTAGTTACGAGTTGTTCCCGGGCCAAGAGGGGGAAAGTTGCGAAGAGGTCAATCAACGTGGTCCGTTCCAGCCACAAAGGGGACGATTGAATTTCGATGACTCAATCGCGGAGTCCGCAGATTGACCGGAAAGACGTCGCCGAGTTGCCCCTTAATTGGAAACTTCCCGGTCGCACAAAAACCGTTACCCCTCCGAGATTGGATGCAGCGCCACAATTAAAAGCCCTCGCAGTGACGTGACTCATTCATCTTGCGGCAAATAAGTAAGTCCGTCGCTTCAGATTCAGGGACATTTCACAACAGATGCTATTGGCTCGTGACGAAGGTGTGCATCATTTCCGGTATTTGCTAAAAATGAATAACTTTTAGCATAATTTTGAGTAACGTGTGTAAAAAAAGTGTTTAAAAATTTCGGATGATAAGTTAAATCATATTATCTATACAAATAAAAATGAAAGTTTGTTTGTATGTTTCTTATGCTTTCCTTCATCCGATAGCGATGAAACTCGGCTCATTGTTGACCCCGACGGGTTGGTTAGAGGGATAGTAGAATAGCCTATTTTTTTAATCGAATCTCAACCGTATCTATTGAGCAAGGATGTATCTCCAAATCTTCGGTATATATTATAAAGATTTATTAACTCGCCGAGGAGACATTAGATTCTGTAGAAATGTCATGCAATCATTCTCAGAGGCAACTACTTTATGACACAGTACGCGAGAAAATGTTGGGGAGACTAAAACCGGAGGTTTTAAATTTTAATTAAATTTTAGCTTTTTTCGCAGCAACTTCCGAAAATATAGTAGAATAATTTTTCACCATCTTAGTTTTCAAAAATGATCTTTTCAACTCTATTAACGATTTTATGGTATATTTCCTATGTTTAATCCATTTTAAAAGAAACTATTTTAATCCCGTTCTCTAACATTAAATTTGAGAATTTTGAGCGAATAGGAAACGAATCACGAGATACAATAAATAGTTTCTTTCATCACCATTCTGAAAGAACACCAAATTTCATAATTCTAAGAGAATACACAAATCTAATGCATAAAAACGGATGATTGTTCGTTCGAATCTTATGTACTGTCGCACCGTTCATCCTGCTTCGATGAAACATTGTAAAATTATAGATTGATTGCACTTAATATTATCTTTTTCAGAGGCAGCAACGCATCGGGCTAGTAAGTCAATAAAAAATTATTAGAAAGAATTTGTTTGGCTTCTAAGCTCCGAATTTTTCTTTTGTAAAAAAAAATGTGCTATTTAATAGAATTTTTTGTATGACGCAGAACAGAAGCGGGCATTAAGCCGATCGCCGAGACATTTTTAGGTAACCGCCTTTTCAAAGACCTAAAATGAGTATACTGAAGGAAACAGATTTTTGGAACACCAACGAAAAATTTCAGAAATATTTTTTGGCGAGTTGGTTAAAAAAAACGGAGTTAGGTTAAACGGAGAGAAATATTATGATAAAATAATCGAACTTCACTTCGATTTCGAGGGACTTTTTCAACAGTTTTCTAGGCTAGAGCCAACTGTTGCATTTCATACGTTACCCATTTGGCAATGTTGATGCTAAAGAAATAACTGAAAATATAAATTGTATATTCTCTTCAACTCTTAAGGGAAAAGAAGATTTTTTTTAATGGGATAATTCTAAAAGCACTCAGTCCAGACCTTAAGAGTAACTAACTATTGGAATTTTATAGGCGAAGTAATCCTGATTTTAAAAAAGGTTCATATGATTTCACATCTTTCTTTGACTCTACCTACCTGTACGATTCTGCATTTTCCCCGATGACAAAATATCGCTCCCGTCTCGCAGATGACCGCTTAGAATCCATTTCAAGTTCAGCCTTACGAATTATATACCGAACTATTCAAGATTAGCAGACTTCCCCCAACTATAACTACGAGACATGACTTTAAATATAAATGATTCATTTTCTAAAGTGTTTTGGATTATTTGATATTAAATGCACCATTTGATATTTTTATGTCAGTGGCTATTATTTTTATGCGTGTATCTTGCTATTATTATTGTGTTTGTAGTTATGTAAGTACAAATTCCGTATTTGTTGTAGAATTCTAATAGATATTGTAGGGTTTTTTTATTTAGCTCAACACACCTGACGCCAATGGGTGGACACCTTGAACCCAGAAAAAATTAAAAGTAGCCCATACCTTGGGAAAGTCTGTCTACCCCTGACATAGACGATTTATAAATATCATTCTGAGATTTCTATAAAGTACAAAAAAAAAGTTACTTAAGTTAAACCTACGAACGAAAAAAAAAGGGGGAGAGGGAAACTCATGAGAAAAACTTTTCGTAAAAAAACCAACATAAAAGTAGAAAGAAATGGGTTAAAATTAAAAATCAGCTATTGAAGCTACGATTTATTATTTTCAAAAATCTTGTTTTTGGGCTAATTAAGGAAAAAAAATCTTAAAAATTATTCCTCCAGTATTAATCAGGAATGAAATTGTCCTTCAATCATTCAATGCTCCGACTCAATAATCTACATTAAAATCACAACTATGGACGTTTCTAACAGTCCATTTTCCGATTAAGAAGAATAATATTTAGAGAAAGGCAAATCAATAAATCCTGTTGCAAAGCAATACTTGGGCTATTTTGGTACGGCTCTCGTCATTTTGAACCGCGTTCAGATAACGAGGACGACACCTGAGCTGGCACCCCCTTCCCCAAACTTTCACTGCACACCAGCGGGTGGACGTATGGACCCGATGGATTGAACGTGCACCAGATCCTCGTACACGGCGGCTCTTCGAACCTGCAACCTTCCAGTTCGGAAGCCGAGACCTTACCACCAAGCAACCGCGGCCTGATAATTTAAAGACGAAACCAAACGAAGTTCCGAAACGGTGGTTATCAGAGCATTGCTAGCTTCATGGTAACTTGGCTTTTCGTTTGCATCCCATTTACTAACACATCCACATGTTTAGAGATAATGTTTGCAGTCACGCAAAAATCATTTACTGCTATCAATGAAAAAAGTTTACTAATGAACAGTTTGATATTTTGATAATATGATTTTGTACTCGTGAATAATAGTGAAGGAAAATGTGTATGTGACCATTAGATTTAGTTAAAGAGAAAGAATTTTGGCTATGCTTAACAAGTTAGGCATGTGCACTCGGTGAGATTTTCCTAAAATTTCAATAAGACTTTTGACTAGTGAAAAATTAAGCAGAATTTTGACATCTATATTTGTAGATATTAATTCACAAAACTAATTTTTATACCATTTTAAAATTTGGATTTTTAAATTATACAAATTGAGATGTGATTCACCCACTTTAAGGCAATTTTTTAGTGTATATTTACTCGTAACACTGAAATTCAAAATGTTTTGATTGTTCCATCAAATATGGAATCACATGATTCCCTTCTGTTTTTGAAAGAGAAGAAAACTATTTCGCGTATAGTTGACTTGAGGAACAAGCAGAGAAGTTTCATTACAGCGAAAATGATATGAAGTGGGCAGTCGCATTTTCACTAGTATTAAAAACGCTGTCATGAGACTAGATACCATTTGGATAACCAAGGCTCCTAAAATGAAATGCCTTTATTTTTAATGATAACTTGATGCTTACATCATGAGCATAAATAGTATACTCATACTATTATTTAGTATACTCATACTGAGATACTCATTTAAAATGAATTATAACCAATGTTATCGACGAACAAGTAGATCACCAAAGGCCTCACGGAATGAATAATTTTTTTAGCATTTCGTATACAGCTGAATGAAGATGTAATAACTTCTATGTAGTAATATGAGTGTCAGTTGGAATTTTTAAAAGAATTTCAAAAGTTTTCATTTCATTGAAATAAACAATGAGTTGTTTTGTTTCATAGATAACCCAGTAGATTCAAACTGGGACAATGAATGATGCTCGTAATCAGTAAAGAAGAGCGATTTACGATTCTCTGATTTGTGCTAAATCACAGTGTTGCATACTCTCCCTGGGTGTGATCTATGTTTAAATACTCTGCTCTCTGTCCCATTCGATGATTTTTTCTGTTTTGGAAATGTGACTTCTTTCTGGTTCAACTGAGAGACCATAAAACTCGAGAGATGTCTATGAATTGAAAGCACTTTTTGATAGATGATGTTAATAGATCGTTCTTATTTGTATCTTATGCGCCACCGTATCGCTCTTCGGATTGCGATAAAATTTCGACAACATATTACTTGAACTGACATGAAATTTACAGCCGTGGTACATTCGACGTACATTCACAAGGACCATCAAGAAGTCCCAAGGTGAATCACTTAAAGTGTGCTGATTGAACTTAAAAATTCCACATTTTCCCTATAACCAGTTGTTTGCTGGATTCTACGAGTCGGACAGTCACGAAATTTATTTGTTTCTGCTGAAGACGGAAAAACAAAATAGATTTTCTACAACAATGTCTTGAGTAATAAAGTTTAAAAAACAACATAAAATTTATGCTCCTCCTTATATATCTTCAATTTCAATGATTATATAAATCGTCGACGAGAAAATAAATAGTCTTTCTATCATTTCTATTTAAATGCTGCAGTTATTTCTAATTCCAAACGATATTTCCAAAATCATTCCGACGCGAAGGGTGCGAGCTAGTTAATTTTAAAAAATGATTCGCTCTTGCGCCGCACAGCCAAATCATTCATGAGGTGTTTGCACGCCTTTTAATCAGAGACATCTATTGGGACACATAAGAAATATCTATAGAAACGACAGTGGTTTTGAATTTTACCAATTTACCATTACTTGATTGTTATCCTTTTGAAATTCTTCATAATAGCGGGATTGACTTATTTAGGGTGAAAAGACCTTAATCGTGGAACGATCCACATTGCAGTTTCGACAATTATTGCTTTTTTGATTTGATTTGAAGCAACCTGCTGCCGAAGAACATCGGGAACTTTTAGAAACTAATGGTGATGCTGCTCTGTCCTATCCCAATGGTCCGGTTTGGTTTCTTTGTCATTGACATCCAATTTAAGAGTGGTGATTCAGCACTCTAAAACACCACTCTTGAATTCGAAGTCAATGACCCTCTTTGTCATTAACATCGAATTTAAGAGTGGTGATTTCGATGTCAAGGGCGAAGACTTTCCTGGAGAACCAAAAGAATTCGAAGGTAATCAGTTGCAAGACTTATTGAATTATTATAATTAAAAAGATTGAAAATGTTTTAATTTATATATATAATACCCATTTTTCTCAATAAATGCTTTTTTGAAATGGAAAAATGAACACAATACATGCAGTACCTAATAGAAATATTCGCCAAACTTCATATCTACTGAGATTAACAAGTATTCGTCAAACTTCATCTCAACTGGGATTTACAAATGCTCGCCAAACTTCGTATCTACTGAGTTTCCAGGCTTCAGAAGTAAATGGAAATGAGTGAAAAAATGGCAGAGGGAGTCATCTTCATACCCTACCTCTTTCTTCAATCCTGTCTCTTGCGTGAGCGCAGTGCATTCACTGGATGGTGAGTGGAATGTGATTCACATAATCCCGAAACTTATCGCATCTTTATGAGCGGCGCGGTGGATGGGAGCGGAAGCACAGGCCCCACCCACAGTGAATCTCCATCAAAAAATCGAACCGGGGGGGCTCGGTTCCACTCAGTGGACCACTTTTTCCTTCCTTTTCTATCTTGACATGATCGCAGTGTGAGATGTTTGGCGAAACCCCCGGATCTTCAAACATTATCCAAATGCTTCTGGATCAACATCAGAGAACTTCGATTAGGCTTTTACTTCGAGATGTGTTTTAAAAGAGGGGAGCTTCTGGTTGGGGATGTCCCGCTGTGACGTGGAGCGACGTTTTTGGTCCCCAGAATAATGGCTCGCGAAGGGGTGCCTCTCATTCAAAAAGTGGAGTTAAAATAGCAACCTGTTGTGAGGGATTCGATAAAGGAACTGGATCATCGATAAGGGGAGTAAAAACAGAGAGGAAGAGAGAGAAAGAAAGAGGGAGACAACGGCAAGAAACCAAACAAGAATGCTAATAAATAGCGTATAGTTTTTCAAAAAATTATAAATGAATAAAAATGAAATTGTATTGATAAATAAGCGGGCAGATGCAATAAAAAATCTTATTAATGGAATGAATCCGCAAAGAATAAGAGTTCTGAGACTGGAAGGGTGTGCATATTATCATTCTGGTCGCAGAAAAGAAGTTTTATAAGGAACTAGCTGGTACTCGGCACGTTGCTGCCGCAGGAGAAGTCATTTTGGAAATATCGTTTTAAATTTGAAATGGTTATCTCTTTTCATTAAAAGTGATATTTCTTTTCTTGTTGGCATTGAATGCATTCATTGTAATTGAGTGATATATAAAAGAGAAGCGTAAATAATATTAATTCTAATTTTTCACTGTATTATTGAAGACCTTAGGGTTGGCAATATTATTTGTTTGTTTTTTCATTTTCGACAAAAACAAATAACTGCCATTAATAAGCATTCAAAGTGTTATCTCAATCGGATAAGCCGTACGGCAGCGCACAAGAGACGCACAGACGAACATTCATATTTATTTATGTAGATAATTACTATTTTATATAAGACCAAGTAATGAATAAATTGGCAAATAGTTGAGGAAAATGTAAAATGCAATCTGCTCTAATTCGATAAGGGTATTTAATTTTTAAAAAGTGCCGATTTACGATTCATAATAATATTATAATTTCCAAAAATAAAAATTAAATAGCTAACCACTAATATGAAAAACTGAAAATGTTATAAAATTAGTAGTGCAAATTTTTCTTAATCTTAATGAATTTTAAAAATATTACGATTCAAAGTAATGCATTCCCATATTAAATTAAAGTCTCACTTATTTTATAGTTACATGAAACCTTTTAATTAAATATTCTTCTCCATTAGAAATATTCTTATTTCTCAGCTATTTTTTTTAATTTGTGCATTTCACTTCATGCATCTATTACGGAAAGACTTTTAATTTTTATAGTTTATGGAAATTAGATTTTATTCCTCCTTCTTGGTAATTAAAAAAAATTCTCTCACGCTAATTATAGTACTGATGCTCTTATTGTTATATCAAATACATTCCGCGACAGCTATTATTGCATTCTTTTGCTTTGGTTAATTATGCCTCAAACATAAATTTACCTTTCTAATTTTGCACACTCAGTCTTTATATAATAATTATACTGTTACCTTATTTGTCTTCAGTTCTCTTATTTGGAATTCCGAAAGGTTTTACAAATTGTCTTAAAATGTAAACTTTCATCGTTACTAGTTATACGCTCTCTATGCTTCAATAAATGGCCCAAAATTTGTTAAACACAGCCCTTTCATTGAAAGATTAATGATCATCTGCGTAATAATTAAATACATCAATGGAATCTCGAGTTGAATGGTTAAAGAACTGCGCAGAGCAAATGGCGAGAAAACATGAACAGTAAGCAGGGATAATTTCTCTATCTATAAGCTTTTAGTTTACAATCCTTTCAACATTTTGTGAAACAGCAATAAAAGAGGAAGTTCACGAAAATGAAAGCGCGAGTAACGTCTTTTGTTAAATATTAACTACTTCCATCCATTTAGAAAATGTGTTATGATTGAAAGAAAACTTAACTGATTTCATTCAATGCTCTTGTTGACTACAGAATGCATAAAGTATTGGAATGGATGCCCATCGATGGCTTTAACGCATTAGGAAAATGAAATGAAAACTGTAACAGTTCATTCTTAGACACTATTGTATAAAAAAATTGCTTAAACTTAACATGTTCTGACTCATCAAATGAATTCAAATGTTAATTGTAAAATGCGATCCACAATTTTCTGTAATGTACAGTGAAATCCTAAGGAGCCATTTGTTGATTTTATTTATTCCTAGTTTAATTTATTCCTAGCTGCCTTTGATCATTTGAAATTAAAGTTCTTTATAAAATGCAGTTTTGAAATCCAAGGGACAAAAAATGAATTACAATACCTTCAAAATCGAAAATAATATAAAGAGATTCAAAAATATTTTAAATGAAGATAATGTTTATGTCAGAGAGAGTTAAAAAATGAAGAGAAATTATCAAAAACGGAAGAATTTATATGATTATGTGCCTGTAGCATAGTAGGATTTCGAAGACCATAAACTACCCGCCATTTTTCTGAAGTCGAAGGATAATGCTTCAAAAATGTTTAAAGAGGACAAAACGTATGTCACCTATAATGAGTTGGAGCACATTTGTACAAGATTCTTCTAATATACATGATAATTAAAAAATTTCTTTTTGATTTGATTTTTTTTTTTGCCTTTATAACTATAAATTAGAACACATAAATAATTCATTATCCATCATTTACGCAAAAAGATTTTTTGTTTTTGCAAACAAATTTCTTTAATTAGCCTAATTGCCCTTATTTAATAATTGCTATGTATTTGGCGCAGTTGAACATTCTAGTACTACAATGCAAATATAGAAACAATCTCCATCCCTATGCAACTTCTGAAGTCATAAGAAACCTCTGCTTTTTAATTTTTGTTTTATTTTTCTAATAACGCTTGCAAATATGGATCATTATTGATCTATAATATCAGTTAAAATCAGTTAAAAGTATAGTTCAGTTAAAATCAGTTAAAAGTATAAACAGTAATGTTAAAGTAAACATTGGAAAATAAATTAGAAAATTTTTTATAAAATAAAATCACTTGCTTTCATAATTATTAATTTTTATGGTTTATTTTAGAGAAATGAAATAAATGTATTTTTAATTAGGAGACATAACGGTAAAAAGTAAATCGAATTATAGCCGGCATCCTGGTTTAAGGGTAGCTTCGAGCAGGGTTGTTATTCTGACTTCTATCTGTGAGTTGTGTGAATGTGCCCCCCCCCCAGTAAAAAGGGGTTGTGCAAGCGAATGTGAAGCATGAAGTAGCTAAGTTGTACTCTTGGCCCTAGTTGGCGCTACTGAAAAACAAGGGACCCAAATTTAAATTTAAAATCGCTGGCAGCGATCAGCAAGCTTCTCGATGACAAGTGCCATTGCAAACAACAAGAACAACAAACCCAATTATTCCTAAACTCGTGGCACATTAATCTAAAAGTATATTCTTTAGTTTCAGAAATTAAAATATTTCTTCAAACAGATGCAACAAAAGCCTAGTGTCAAACTTTTCCAGGCAGCAAAATATTTGATAGAAAATGCATACTGGGGAAAATAAGGAAAGTATTTTTTGGTTTATTTACGTACCTAAAAGTCTAAATTCAGAATATTTTGATTTAAAAAAGTGGTTTTATCTAAGAGTTTTTCGTACTTTTCAAGAAGAAACTGAATTTTAAACCATTCGACACAGATTGATGTGCAAACTCCGAGCCCAAAACGATGGATAGTATGTAATCTGCCGTTTCTGCACTGATATTGGATAAGGAAAGTTGATATGGATAAAAACAGGCCTTTGCATAGAAATGCAGCAGAAAAGAAGAAGAAAAAAAGCGCAGATTTGAATGCATAAAAGCCCAATCATTTAGAAAACATTTCTTACAATTTTCTTTTCAAAAAAAAGTATGCTTTTTTTATTCATTAAGCTCTGATTAGCCATTTTTCAGAGTAATTGAGAAATAGGAAAGTTACGATTTTTGTTTACAATATTGCATAAGAATATGTAAGAGTAGATATAGTGACTGAAAAAATTCATAAACATTCATTTGTATGCGCACGATAACCCGCGCAATTGAGTTTTTATACGAAATGATTGCTTTGTCCTGGTGAATCTGCCAGTTCTTTAAAGGTTATTCGGTTACGGCAATCAAAATACCCCGTAACGTGTAATCACAAGTACGTTATGCTGCTTCTCGGTGACCTTTGGATTCGTAGAACATCAGCGCTCAGAAACCGCAAATGCAAATTTCAAGGTGAACGGTGAGGCCTGGGATGTGTGTGGCATTATTGCGTGGGGGAGGATTCTTGTAAGATGGCTTTCTTCTAATCTAAGTGGAATCTGAAAGAATTTTAGCTTTAAAACTAGTGCTACAATTAAGCTTTTTTTTTCTCTAAAAAAAACTCGTCATGAAAATTAATATAATTTTAATGGTTCCCCTGAAAAAAGATCGTTTGAATTTGTTCTAGTTTTGGAGTTATAGAATTTAACTAAAGTAAATCTAAACAGTCAATAACAATATTTATGTCCCATTTTTCCGAAATTTCTCTGAAAGCATTTTTTTTATTTAGTTCATTTTTACCAGCTTCGGTTGATATGCTTGTAAAATATTATTTAAAATTGATGAGCATTATGCGACTTAAAAATTTACCTATTGCATATATCACTACTTTGAAGAATTTAAATAAATAAATAAAAACATCGTGAAACGCATCAATCGATCGATCAATATAACAAACAGATCGATCGATTCTATCAAAATCCATAAAGAATTTGTAACAAAACTATACAAATTCTTTTTTTTTCTTGTCATTATGTTATTTATGCTCAGACACCTTAAGTGACAACACCCTTTGTATAAGACATTTCGTTTCAGATAATATTTTCGTTTTCATGGAGACATTTCATAAAAGTTCAAAAAAGTTTTGTTAATAGCCTTAACTAGTACTGATTTCAGATATTTTAAGCAATTTAGTTATAAAAAAATCCATTTAAAAATCAATTCCATAGCGATTTACTGAAAGCATCTCTATCCCACTATCTATCATAAAATTCAGGGTAAATAATTCGACTTGTAAAAAGAAAATCTGCACCGTAAATGTTTCAATAACACCATAAAATGTCCCCTCAATAAAACAATAATAAAAAGTTCGACATGTTATGGATTCTGCAAACGTATAAAAATTATTTTCTAGGAGAAGGGGAAAGATTTAATTATACCGGGTGGCCAGAAATAAAACACCCCTACTCTGACCTCCCTGGATATCGAACTACTCAGTGTAAAGGCTTGAAAATTTGTGGACATACTATTCAAAAAATGGGGAAACGGATTTCACGAAAAAAAAATTTAGTTCCAGAAATCACCGATAGGTGGCGCTGTACCACTGGACGTATGCTGAAAAGACACAAAAACACGTTTTAAACACATTTTATTTGAAAGTACCAAGCATACATGAAACAAGGACGTTATCGATGCAGGGAATGCTGCTCAATATGGTTCCCTTCCTGAAGATGTAAAATGTGAAGTCTGTGGACAGCTTGTTCAACTGCGGATCGTAACTGGTCATCTGAGATGCTTCTCACATGCAGACTGATACTCTCTTTCAAATCTGCCAAGGTTATCAGACGTTCTCGATAAACAAGGTTTTTTAAGTGTCCCCAAAGCCAAAAATCACACGGATTAAGATCCGGTGAACGAGATGGCCAAGTTGTCGGAAACGCGCGACTGATTATTCTGTCAGTGGTGAAATGTTGGCGAAGAAACTGTTGCACAGGGAGTCCAATGTGTGGAGGTGCTCCATCTTGCATAAAAGTAATGGTGTCAAGGCATTGGCGCTGCTGCAAATGGGGTACAACAAATGTTTCGAGCATCCTTTTGTACCTGTTGGCCGTCACGGTACATGTCTCAAGGCCATTGGAAGTAACCTCTTCGAAAAAGAACGGTACAAGGATGAATGTGGCTGTGAATCCACACCAGACTGTAACTTTCGGTGAGTGGAGTGGAATCTCTTGGAAGGTACGGGGGTTTGTCGTGTCCCATATGCGACAGTTATGGGTGTTCACTGTTCCACTGAGGTGGAAATGGGCCTCATCGCTCCACAGAATCTGCCACGGCCACGATGCATCCACTTCAACTCTAGCAAGAAATGTCAATGCAAAGGTCAGTCGCATCTCCCTGTCTGTGGCCAGCAATTGTTGATTAGGGCGGATTTTGTACGGGAAACAATGCACCATTTTTCTGAGTACGTTCCACACTGTGCTATAGGGAACACCCAAGTGTCGTGACACTGCACGTGCACTACTGCAGCCTAAAACATTATCCATTGACTGTTCAACAATACCGGTGGCAACATCTTCAACGACATCTGAACGAACCGGTTTGCGTCCTCGACCAGGCTGAACTCCAAGATGTCCAGTTTCCTCGAATCGAGCGATCATTCTCCTGAGAGCTTGTGGAAGCAATGGTCCCTTACGCAAATCCTTAAGTCGGCGAAACTCTCGAAGTGCTGCTGGAGCATTTCCTTTATTCTCGTAAAACAACTTCACAAGCAAAGCGCGTTCTGGCAGCGTGACAGCCATCACTAATAAGAATGACATTGCCCACCTTTTAACTTCTTTTATACCCAGAACATGGCTTCTAACCATGCTTTATGCAAATTTTTCTGGTTACAGTATGAAATTGCAGTTACAACGGGAGTTCTAGCTTCTTTACTATTTTTATTTTCCATAAGTGGCAGAAAAATTAAAAAGGAAGCATGGAAGCATTCCATTCCGCATAAACATTTTAATTTTTATTATTATTTGTGTCTTTTGATCATAGTTCCAGTTGTGCAGCGCCACCTATCGGTGATTTCAGGAACTAATTTTTTTTTCGTGAAATCCGTTTCCCCATATTTTGAATAGTATGTGTACAAAATTTTGAGCCTTTACACTGAGTAGTTCGATATCCATGGAGGTCAGAGTAGGGGTGTTTTATTTCTGGCCACCTTGTATATTATAGTTAAAGTATAGATTCTTTATAATTTAACTTCACTATTCAAAAGCTTATAAGATTTCTCAAGGTGAAGATACGTTAGTATTTTTACAGGCAATGATGGCAACATTTTTTCTTTTGTTTTTAATTGCTACAAAATGCAATATGTTGGATGTCAGCCATTTTGTGGTATTTTTTCAATGAAACACTCGATTTCTAAAAAAGATATTTAGGGTTTACAGAAAGTTCTGGAATAATAGATCCTTTAGAGTGCCAAGTTTTTAAATGTATAATAATCAGGATGAATGATAAATTTCTATAAATAGCTTTTATTCATGAATTTATGCCTGGCGTAAGTTCCAGGGTGCTCTGGCTAAGGAAATAAACGCAGAATTTATATGGTCACACTCCAGATCTCGCTCGATCTGATTATTACTTCTTCCTGTCCTTAAAAAAATTCTCTTCGTAATAAATGCTTTAAATCCATCAAAGAAATAAAAGCGCACCTCGAGGAATATTGCATGGGCGGCGGTAGCTGGGTTGGGAAAGTCATCAGTCTCGCAACCGAAAGGTCCTCGTCTCGTCCAAAGTCCACCGTGCTGGCTCATGGCAGTGGGGGCACGTTTAATAGGTCCTCCAAGTTCTCATAACCTCTGGGGGTACTGAGTCAGGGATGGGTTGGTCTCTGATTTGGATCTCCATTCTGACTGGCGTATGGATAAATGAGTCCGACAGCCCCCTCAAAAGGGTTGCGTCGTGTGTGTCCGAGAAACAGTCGTCCTTTCACCTGAATGATACTCGTTCACAACGAAATTCGCACACTTCTGCCTTCATTCGAAAGAGCTACGGTCATTCGGGCTTGGTACACCAAGTGGCATTAGACCCAACACCACCACCAGGAATATCGCTTCCCCAAAACACAACAATTTTGGAAAGAAGGCACAATGCTGCTTCCTGTGAGATGGAAGAAGGTAATAAAGTAAAAGGGTTCTAATAGAAAATATCCCCCCGAGGACACCTCGTAATTGAAGATGAGATGCTTCCGGTATGGTGGTTAGACCTCGCCAACCCGGTGGGTACAATAATAGGTGGGAGCACTGATCCTCCCACCGATGACGGAACGTACTCCCTACGGGGAGGGTTGTACCGTGGCCGGTGATGGTCATTAAGACTCAACCACAATTCCCGCCTGTGTTGCTGTTGTGGCGGTCCGGTCATCCAGTTTTTACGGGGTGTATCCGTGTGCCTTCGTGACGGGTAGGAAGTCAGTAGTATGGCTATATAACAAAATAAATTATATCTTAAATATTGTGTGTTTATTTCATATTAGAAATAGGAAAGAAACTTATGGAACATCCTAATACTTTTTAAATTTTTTTTCCATAAATTCAAACTTCTGCATTATCAGGAGATTCCAGATCGCGGAATGAAATGGAATTCAGTTTCATATCCCTTCCGTCGCGGTGCGAAAAGAAATGGGCCGCGATATTTTCTGGTTTCCTCCCGAGCCCTCTTCGGGAGCCGAGTGGGAAATGTCGTTATGACGAGGTCCATCGACGGAGAAATGGGATGTCTTTTGTTGTTCGTTTCGCGAATTCAGTCCTCTCCCACGACCCCGATAACAGTAATGATATATATATATACTAATGTTTCAAAGATTTGTTTGATGTTTTTTGAAGTGTGAGTAGAATGGAATAATGTTTTGTAAAATATTGCTTTCCAGGATTTGACGCGCAGCAAATAGTACTAAAACCACTTTTCTATAGAATTGTCTTGAAATTCATCAATAATATTTTTCACTTATTAGTTTATTTTTTCAAAATAAATAATTTTAAATCTAGGGGAGATACACCTACTGGGAAACCTGCTCTGCACTTAATGCGAAAAATGTAATGCATACCAGGAGCCGTACCTCCATGGTGATGCGGAAAGCGGTTGCATTTTAATTACTAATGAGCTCCACAATATATGAGTATTAAATTGCATTGAATGGATGTAAAAGAAAAGATATGAACAAGTGAAAAGTGATTCCTCTCTGGAGAGCAGAGATTCAACGTTGGGAGAATAAAGTGTCACCGCTCGTTGTGACGTCACGAAACACCGCAGGGGTCTTGTTATCGGAGGTCGTGCCTCTCGCCGGGAGCACCAGACCGGCATGTGACCCCATCCCTGGGCGGCAGAGGCAATTTCCTGGAGTCCCGGATTCAGCAGAGAAGCTCCAACCGAACAGGCACCAGGATTTTCATGGTGTTTATACGTATATAGTATAGCGCTGTGTGCATTTAATCCAAGGAAAAATTCTTCTTTACTTTTTCTTGTTTATTTTCACACACAGACACAAATATATATATATATATATATATATA
>JAPMOQ010034961.1:669034-679875 GCA_026543055.1 Argiope trifasciata | reverse complement strand
ATATATACACAAAAAAAACATGGACGACGATCTCATATATACAAGGAAACACGGAATATAGTATTGAAAAATGCCGCTAACAAGAGCGAACAAGGAAAACAAATTGTATTTAAAAATGTCGTTAACTAGAGCGAACAGGGAAAACATATATTTTATATATTTAATATATTTGAAAAATAGAAAGCGAGCGCATGAGATAAACTTTTTGCCGCTAACGGAGAGCAAGCGAGGTGCCTGCTTGCACCAGTTGTTTCATTTTTACATATGAACAAGTATACAAAGAATAGACATACAAATATAATAATTGACTTAATCAAAGATTAAAAATAATGAAATCACATAAACACATGGTTTTAATCATCCTTTAACCAAGTTTCCCTGTTTTTCAAATGCGCCAACATGTATGTTTGCTATTGCTAGCGTATGCATTCACACACACACACACAAATAGCATTGCTTTGCACCTTTATGCGTAAAACTTCTTACTTCAAAAATGACTTAAGTGCATGAAATAAATGGAAAGAAATTATAATTCAAAAAGCAGCATTTAAAGTAACACGAAAGTAGAATTGCTTGAAATTTTCGTGCGAAAATTCGCGTGCTTGAAATTTGTTGAATGATCGACATAACCAGTTAAATTGTTTTGATTCTGAAAGGATAAATCATCAAGAAAAAGCCATTTTTTAAAAAAATACGAGTTCAGAATAAATTCTGAACTAATACCACTATAAGTTCTGATACTAATACCACTGGGGATACTGGTTCAGAGGAGATCGTTCTCTGATTCAGGTCTAAATGACGATCTGTGAATGAAAATGCATGAATAAAAAGCCACCCCGTAAAAAAGGGTTGTGACGCGTGAGTGGCAAAGTCGTACTCTTGGCCCTAGAGGGTGCCGCTGAAAAAATCAAGAGACGAACCCTATTGGCTGAAATCTCTGTCTACGTCAAAGCGGGATTGTCCAAAGGCAAGTGCCATAAGAAACAACACATAAGTCATGATTAGTATTATATTTAAAATTAAGATAACGTACAAGTCTGCATTAAAGTTAATTTATAAATAAATTCTCGAATCGTATTTATGAAGATAAAGCTTATCGAGATGAGGAATCGAAATCTAGATTTCGCAGAATATGAACTAAATTCGGCTTCTTTTTGAGAAGTGAAGTGAAGAGATAACCTCGGTGCCAATGGAAGATGTTGGCGGGAATCCAATCCAATTTAAATGCATAATTTAAAAAAAACTGTCATATAAGTAATCTATAGAGCAGTTAAGTGTCAATGAATCATTATTATACTCTATTATAACTCCTTTTTACATTTTACTACTTATAGAACCGAAAACCAATGCTAAAAACAAGACGCATAACTACAAGAAATAAATGTGCATGCTTAATATTTAATTTAAGTTATTCAAAATCTTAAAATCTTTTTAATATAAAATTGTCTAAAATAAGTCAACTATAAACAAAATGAAATGAGAAAAGATTATAGGACCTGAAATTAAGGATAATGTATAAAATGATGAAAGGAAACTTATATAGCCAAAAAACATCAGATTTTTAAAATACAAAAGAGAGAATATAAGCCACAAAAAGGGAAAAAGCTTAAAAATAAATACAAATTCAACCATCAACAATACACCAGCTTCTAAGAGAATAGAAGAGCCATCACTTTAGATGTTTAAACCAGGCAACACATTGATACAAAAGTCGAAAATATTTACAAACAACAAGAAAAGCAAGCGCTCGAAAAACGATCAATGTTTCATGTTTTTCAGACGGACAACGAGATTTATTCCACTAGGCTTAACCCGTTGACTGCCAACAACGAGATAACTCATAGTTCACGTTCTTTTCTTGGACCCAACCATTTATGCTATTAGAGGACACCTACAGTTAAAAGAGGGCAAAGAAGCAGTCATCACATTGTCCTGATATCGGGCGAGGGTAGTGGCAGTGAACGTGTTAACCTTTTAAACGGTTGCGACGAAGAAAAATGTCGTAACAATTCTCTTCTATAACGGATCGAAAGTCAAAAATCATTATAACTTAATCAATATTATAATTAATTTTATATTCTCTGAATATGAATCATTATTCCCTTACTTTCGTGTGCTTGATATTTATAAGCAAGAGCATTATGAATTCATTGCTAAATCTTTTTTTAAGTAAAAACATCACTTCAAAGAGAAAATTTCCTCTGAGATACATTTTCTCTTCAACAACTTAAGAAAAACAGAGCGAAATGACTCGAGGCTTCCACATCTTCCCAGCCAAAAAGATAGGAAGCATATTCTCTTTTAACTCTCCGTCACTTGTCAGATCCCAATCACAAAAACAGAAACACCTTTCGAACAGATCTTAAAACTTTTTAGCGTTTAATCACCCGCTCCTCTCCCCTTCTACATCATAAAACGCAACGTGAGTGGGGAAGTAAAAAAATTTTTTTAAAAAAATCAAGAATCACCACAATAAAAAAAGATTAAAAAAAAAAACACAGACGGTAAAATAAAAGGCGAGCGGGCGCGGAGTGAAGTGAAGAGAAAACCTCGGTGCCAGTGGAAGATGTTGGCGGGAAAGGATGCCTCCGAGGATCATCAATCACTGCAAACCGTGGCAGTGGAGAGAACACTGTTTCATGTTCCGCACTTCGGCGTTCCTCGGGCAATGCGTGGAATCACTGTGACAAGGCGTCTCGGAGGAAGAAGGCAGACCATTTCTGAGGTGGGGGAAAAAGCAGAAGTAAAAAAAATGTCTGCTAAAATAAGTTGAAAATTTCTCAGCTGTGATTGTCAGAAACGTGATAACATAGAGAGATGGACTTCGGCTTATATTTTTCGTTCCATTCAACGGTTTTCTTCTCGACGACGAAATCTTAGGGTAAAGACTGAAAATCTTTTTCCAAAAAGATTAAAAATTGGGCAACTTTTTTACTCTTTCCGAAATTCCCAATTTTTACTCTTTTTCGGAAAAGAGTAAAACTTGGGAGAATGTTTTACTCTTTTTCGAAAAAGTAAAAAATTGAGGAAAAAAAATAATAGATTGTATAATTTAAGGAGTATTCAAAAAGAAAAATCAAAATAATTATGTCATAATTTCATTATGCTCATCGTCTATTTCTGTACATAGTGACGTTTGGAATATTATTTTCCTTTTCTTCTCAGTTTTGAATAGCAGATGAAAGCATGAAAAACAAGTACTGAAAATAATTGATTGAATTGAAAATGGAATTTTTTCTTGTATTCCACTACTAAATTTATATCCTTTATGCACTATTATTCTACGCACTATTTTTTATATTGCTTTAAATTACATATATATATATATATATATATATATATATATATATATATATATATTCTGATGGAAAAAAAATCTCAACACTAGGAAGGAGCTGTGCTAGATAAACGAAATTTGGTAGGCGTGTTTATACATCTCAAAGATGACGTCGATTCAAATTTCGAGCTACGCGCGTAAGTGTGACGCTAGTAGCGACACTATGAACATGCAAATGAGGTTTTGCTTTAAATAAGCGCTGTAAGGTTCGTGATCGTTATTTACAGTTGAGATTTGACGTAGTGGGTTAATGTTAGTCAAGGATGCCTCTGAGAAGACGAAGAAGCCATTATCAACAGCTCACTGAGTTTGAACGAGCTCGTGTTGTAGGGCTACGAGAAGGTGGGTTTTCTTTCCGCGATATTGCTGAAAGACTTGGCAGGAATGTATCCACTGTGCATGAGTATTGGCGGCAGTGGTCAAGGGAAGGTACTGCCTCAAGAAGACCAGGTTCAGGGCGGCCACGTGGTACTACTGAGAGGGAAGACCGTCGTATTCGGCGTATGGCTCGGGTTAATCGTACTGCGTCTGCAGCTGAAATTCGAGCTGCAGTTGGCACCACAGTGACACAACGAGCTGTTACAAATCGGTTACTTCAAGGACAGCTCCAAGCCAGACGCCCTGTACTGTGCATTCCACTGACTCCAAACCACTGCCGTTTGCGACGTGAGTGGTGTCAAGCTAGAGCTCATTGGAGGACGGAGTGGAGATCTGTTGTGTTTTCTGATGAAAGCCGGTTCTGCCTTGGTCGCAGTGATAGCCGTTTGTTGATTAGAAGGATGCCAGGTGAACGCCTGCTAGTGACCTGTCTGCAGCCTAGACACACAGGGACTACTCCTGGAGTTATGGTTTGGGGAGCAATTTCGTATGACAGCAGGAGCACTATCGTGGTTATCCCAAGTACCCTGAATGCAAACTTGTATGTCAGTCTAGTGATGCAACCTGTTGTGCTGCCATTCATGAACAGCATTCAAGGGGGTGTTTTCCAACAGGATAACGCTCGCCCTCATACCGCTGTTGTAACCCAACATGCTCTACAGGGTATCGACATGCTGTCTTGGCCTGCTAGATCACCAGATCTTTCTCCAATTGAGCACGTATGGGACATAATTGGACGACAACTCCAACGTCATCCACAACCAGCGTTAACTGTCCCTGCATTGACCGCCCAAGTGCAACAGGCATGGAACTCCATCCCACAAACTGATATCCAACACCTGTACGACAAAATGCATGCACGTTTGCATGCTTGCATTCAAAATTCTGGCGGTTACGCCGGTTACTAATGTACCAACATTTCACATTTGAAATGGCTCTACCTGTGATCTTGAAACTTTAATCAATTAAATATGTTACCTAGACAAATGTATTCCTAAAATTTCATTACTGTACAATAATTTTTTCTTGGTGTTGGGATTTTTTTTCCATCATTGTATATATATATATATATATATATATATATATATATATATAACTCAATACTATATATTGTATTATTGTATCATTTAGAATTGTGGGTTTTTTAATTCCAAATTTTTACTGTATAAGTTTTAGTGTATTCCTAAAGTGCCTAAAATAATCACTTCTAAAATTATAGCAAAATGTCACAAATTCTAGATTATCACGAGGGATTTTCCCGAAGAATACAAAAGGAATATATTTATGCATTGGGCAAAGCATACATAGTCAATAAATTTGCTCCCTTAGCATTGCACTTAATTTGTCAAAAAAAGCAAGCCATTAGTTTTATAAAAAAAAAAAAAAAACAGTTGCAATACTAAAGTAAGCACAGTTGAATGCAAAAGTTAAAAACAATTAATAAAACGTGACCAAAATAATGCATTATTGTTGAAAATCATCTTAGCACATCAAAATGAATTTTTTAAAAAACCTGCAGACATCATACGCATTTTAGAAATTAGCTTCCAATTGCGGTGAAACTTGGCCAGCTTATTGTTTACACCTACGGGATGGTTATAGGCATAATATAATTATCTAAAAGTAAATAAAAAATTTCGAATCCCAACCGCACCTATTTAAGCAAGGGTTCATCCCCAAATCACTCGCCGTGGGGACAACAGATTCTGTAGGAATGCTCAATCCAAGTGAAAGGTTCATATTTTTTAGCTATAGTACTCACATAGTCATGCCAGTCACTCTCAGAGATAACAACTTTATGACAGATTATGCGATAGTTTTCGGGAAATCAACCCTGACCCCTCAAAATTTAGCGTTTTTTCGCAAAAACCACCAAAAGTATTATTGTACAAACAATTTTACACCATCTTCATTTTTAAAAATTATTTTTTCAACTATATTGACGATTTTGTGGTATAAATATGTTTTATGCTAAATCAATTTTGAAAGAAACTATTTTAATCCCATTTTCTAAAATTACATTTGAGAATTTTGAACGAATACGAAATGAATCACGAGATGCAATCCATAGTTTCTTTCATTGCCATTCTGAAAGAACACCAAGTTGTACAATTCTAAAAGAATACACAAATCTAATGCATAAAAACGGATGATTGTTTGTTTGTATTTTATAGACAGTCGCACCGTTCATCCGATTTCGATAAAACATTGCCAAATGATGGATTGATTGCACTTAATATTATTTTTTTTCGGAGGCAGCAACGTGCCGGGTACCAGCTAGTTTAAACACACATGGGAATATCCAATTACAAAGAAAAGCACATTTTGTTTGAGTTGTTGTTTGTGTACAAATTTTGTTTTGCAAAATCCAATTACAAAGGAGATCGCTTCAGATTTTGTTGAGCATGCATATTTTTATCATTTCAGATATAATGTATTTATAAATATTGAGACATCATTTTACTATTGATGTAGAATTTTAGAACTCTACTCAGAAGCGCAACGTAACTGTGGAGTCGAAAAAGTTATCGCAGTGCTTCAGAGAGGCCGAAAGACCTCCACTGGAGTCAATGCTCTTCGCGAATACCTGATAAACCGCAGCAGTGTTGCCCCTCATGCAGATAATACTTCATGCGTTGCGGATAAAAATACTTTATTCCCTCATTTGATGTCATCTTCAGCCAGGATTCGGCAGCATTTTCTGGAAAGGATGGAAATTTCGCACGAATGAGAGAGGAGAATTTGAATATACTGGCACATCAAATACTTCGATAAAATGATACCAGAATTGGGACAGTAAAATATGCGGAGAAGATGATTAAGATACCCTTTGTCGTATAAGCAAGGGGTGACACAAGATTGCATAAAAAGCATTTTCGAACAGCATAGTTTCAACTTCTCTGCAGTGGAAAAATCATCTTAAAGGTAATCCATTTTTGTTTTGTATCTTTGGATGTTAATTTAAATGAACGCGTCTTTACATTGTTCCCAGATGCTCATCTCGTCTCAAAACAGCCTTTTTGCTTTGAAATGAGACGTTTATATAATTAAACTAAATGGAGATGCTTATCTCAACGTAGTAACGATAATCGCGTCTTGATAAAATTGCGTTCATTTTATAATAGGCGAACTTTAAATATTTATTATATTTCCAACTTATTTATATTTCCAACAAGATATATTTTTAGTTGATAATATTTTTTTAAAAAAAACGTCATAACAAGAAAAATCTATTCAATCGAAAACTTTCTAACAAAAATATTAAAGTTTAAAAACACTAACCGAAACAAAATTTATTTCAGCATAGATATTATAATTTAAAACTCTCGATTCGACACAAACTTTTATTGTTTAAATCATTCCTTGATTTCATTTTTATATATTGCATTATATTATTATTTTTGTTGCTTTTAAATTTTTTGATAAATAATAAATTTAGAAATATATTCTCTTTTTCCTTGAGGCGCTAATTATCATCTTCATTTCCTTATATATTTACACTTTTTATTATTCTTAATTTTTTAAATAATATACTATAGCGCGACAGATTTTCAGAAGAAACAATATTTTTTACCAAACAAGAAAAAAAATCGGGCTTTTCAATTTGAATTTGTTAAACAATCAAAAGTTGGAGGTGATGTCTTAGATCGAGTAAGTACATTTTACTTTCCTCCTAGAAGACATTTCATTATGGTTTCGAGCCCATTTATATATTTCTATCAGGTTGCGAAGTTTCAGCTTCAATTACTGTCGCCTGGTGGTAAGGTCTCGGTTCGGGACCCAATTCCACCGAATAACCGTTGTGTAATCGGTCCAAGTTAAATCTTTTGGGGTCAACCGTCCTCCTGCTGATGAGATGTGGAAGCTTAGAAAGAGGGCGACAGTTCAAGTGCCGTCCTCGTCCTCTGATAACGGTTCAAATTTACGAGGTCCTTCCGAAAATATGTCTAGTGTAGCTTTAAAACGGACTTCTAACAAAACTAGACTTTTCCTTAAATCATCACATAGGAAGTCACAAATGTTTTTCTGTTTATTACTTTAATTTGCATTGGATCATAACATAAATAGAATAATATAGATTATAATACCAATACAAATAAAAAGGAATGTTTGTCTGTATTACGTGCTGCCGTACCGCTCACCTGATTCCTACAAAACTCCAATTACTTATTACTTGCAGTTACAGGATGGTTATAGGCACAATTAAATTATCTAATATATAAAAATATTTTTGGATCTATTGACCGCATCTATCAACCATGAATCAACCGCCAAATAACTCGACACAACAGATTCAGTAAAGATGCTGAATCCAAGCTTAGACGTTAATATTTCGTAATTATTGTACGTGAATGCTATGTAAGTCGTTCTCTGGGGTCATAGTTTTATTAGAGAGTGTGCGGGAAAGTTTCCGAGAAACCAATCAAGCAGGTTTGAAATTTTAGCTAAATATTTAATCAAATTTTAGTGGTTTTTGCAGTCACTTTGAAAATTTTGTTGTACAAATCATTTTGTTCCATGTTAATTTTCAAAAAAGTATCTTTTCAACTACGTTGACGATTATATGGTATAAATATATTTTCTATGTTGAATTCATTTTAAAAGAAAATATTTTAATCACGTTTTCCAACATGAAACTTGATAATACGGAACGAATATGAAACGGGCCACGAGATACCATAAATAGTTTCTTTCTTTACCATTCTGAAGGAACACCAAGCGTTAGAATTCTAAAAGAATACACAAATCTAATATATAAAAATGAATATCTGTTTGTAGAATAGAATACTGAAAATAGAATCAATACTATTTATGCTTCTCTTTTATATATCCCTCATTCTCGATGAATGTTTTCCCTGCCGAACAAGAAAATAAATGCCCTTCTTAATGAAACAAGATGACTATTTCAAATTCCAAACGATGTTTCCAAGGCTGTTTCTTCTGCGGCAGCAACGCGCCGGGTGCCAGCTTGTAGATTATAATAAACAGTATATGTTACATTATATTCAAAATCGATTTAAAATAGTTTGCCGATTTCCTTTAAATATCGTAAATTACTATCTAGAGCAATTATTACTATTATTCAATGATTTTTATAAAGTGCCATATGAGACATGTCATAGCTTCCACTAGAGCATTCACGTGAGCTGGGTTTAACAAATAGCTTTCCCTACGCAAACGAAGCTATCGGAAGTTTGTACATCTTTATTTCCCGAGAGATGACAAACCGAAAAGTGGATGTTCCCTTTCACTATGTTTACCTAAGAAACGAAACATCCCCGAAAAGTCGGCCTCTGATCATTTGTGCACGCCATCTAATTAAGGCTGTAACAAAAATATTTTCACAGCCGTGGCGAGCGGTCGCAGATCTGTTAATAAACCTCTCCCGAAATGTCAATAACAGCAGAAATAAAGTTCAGACTATTAATTATCCCGCCCTAGAATCGATGGCTCGCAGATTCCGCTTCTAAGAGAAGGGGGGAGTCTCGCGCTCAATGGTCCGTGCGGCGGTCGGGGTACCTAATTAAGGAAAAATCGGCGGCAATTAACATAACAATGACATCGAGTTAATTCTAGTGCGTCTGACAAGTGCGTGCGGGGGACTTTTTCGGTTTCGATCTATCTAAGGATTAAACGAGGAAAGTACCTCCTATAACAGATTCGAAAGGATTAATGGAATAGGCCATCGGAGACACGGAAGTCCAAATTATTATCCGATATTATGCCCTCCACGTGTAATACATAAAAATGAATTTTTATTATCAACGTTTCATTATTAGGAGTGTGTTAGTTCATGCGATGCGACGTCAACTTATTGCTTGCTTTTGCGGGAAGGTTAGAGACATAACACAGTTATTGTATCTATTATATAAAAATGAGTTTTTGTTTGTGTGTGCTTATGCACTTCCGTATATCTCTGCGATGACGATAAAACTTTGCCAACTTATTGTTAGTAACTTAAGAAACATATCTACCCTATAGAATAATTCAAAAATAAAATAATAGAATACATGTTATTTATACTTCTCATTTATATATAATTCAGTTTCACTGAATGTATTCACTGTCCACAAGAAAATAGATATCGTTCCTAATTAAACAAGGTAGCTACTTCACATTTCAAGCAATATTTCCAAAATTATTTCTTCCATGGTACCAAAGCATAAACAACCGTCCAAATTGTATTGGTAAATAACCAATGAGATTGACACATCACAGATTCGGAAGCAGACGCCTGCAAAGTGATTGTTGTGACATCAACTGTGCTTGCGCGTGATGACAACTTTGTTTTCATTTAAATGAAAAGTTTAAAAATGATGTGTATAATACTGTTGTAGCTATCCCAAGCTCGATCCATAAATAAATGGATTTGACCTGATTTTTAAAAAATGCGGACTTACTTGATTTGCTGGTTTTCTTTATTTTGAATATTCTATGTAAATAAATTGTTATTACGTTAGTTGTCTGATTTTGTTATGACGAATTATTAAATTGTATTTATGTTATATATTTTTCGTATATGCTTATGCTTTTGAATGTATCGTTTTTAGAATTAGGTTTAATTTTTTTTATTTGTCATTATTCGATAGATTTTCGTACCTATACGTCAATATATATATATATATATATATATATATATATATATATATATAAATTAGCAATATAAGAGAAAACGAAACTAATTAAGGAAACTGAACCAAAAACTATTTCGGATTCGAACAAGACAAAATATAAATATTAGAATGATTGAAACAATTAATAAAGAATCCGGTCTGATGACTTTCTCAAGGGTCACCCTCAGACAGGGATTCAAACCAGGGATTTTTTCTGTGAAGAGTCTGACTTTCGTCAAGAAATTGACTCCTCGTGACCCGAAAATCCCAGAATATTGAGGTTTTGGAGATAGTATCACACAAGAAAACACATCAAATTTGAACAATGTCACAGCAACCAATAAAACATGAAACCATAAAAACAAATTTGTCAATACTAGAATGTATAAAGACAAAAAACTAAATTAAAATTTTACATATCATGTATAAAGACAAAAAACTAAATTAAAATTTTACATATCATATATATGTAAAATTTTAATTTAGTTTTTTGTCTTTATACATTCTAGTAT
>JAPMOQ010034961.1:639978-668634 GCA_026543055.1 Argiope trifasciata | reverse complement strand
CAACAGAAACAAATAAGTGCAAGTAATAAATAGTCGAAGTTTCATCGCAATCCGATGAGCGGTAAGGCAGCGCATAAAAGACATACACACAAACATTCATTTTTATTTATGTAGATTACTTTTTGAAAATTGTAAACCTATTTTACAACAATGTATTTTATTGTTAAAGTAAAACTCAAGTACTTTATTGTTGCTATAAATATTTAGCCTTGGTATTTTTCTCCCATCATTGATAAAGAGTGGTTTTGTGTGTGTGTGTGTGTGTGTGTGTGTGTGTGTGTGTGTGTGTGTGTGTGTGTGTGTGTGTGTGCGTGCGTGCATGTGTGATGAATCATTTTTTATATTAGATATTCTTTTAAAAAAACTGCTTTTAATACGATATACTTGAAAAATTTGAACTTTTTTCATATTACAATTCAAATTGAACTACTCAGAAAATAATGGGAAATTTTTTTAAAGCGCTCCTATTCTTAAATGGGTTTTTTTTCTTGTATTATAATTGAATGTATAAAGACACAAATAAAAAATTAAGTATATACAGTGCTGCGTGATGTAAGACTCCTAAGATAATGCAAGTCAAATGCCTATCAAAACCTAAGTTAAAGAGAAATTCTGAGGTGGACGTGAAACATAAATAAATATAATATTGAATTAAAATGTGAAACAATTAATACCCGACTAAATACATAATACCGAATTGGAGTTTAATCCAGGGGGAAAAAGAAACAACAGATCTAATTTCAAACGGCAAGTATCATCAGCAAGAAGTTTGCTTAACCCTTCGCAAGCATCGCCGAGACACCAGCGAATCGTTGATACGAAGCACAAAACCATGAAAACTAACCGTGGGAGAAATCTTTTGGGCCTCTTAGCAATGACTCTAACAATGACCCTTACGTAAACTGGCAACGATCACCTACTTTTTTCGTACGAAGGCCGAAAGTGGAGAAAATCCATTTCAAACAATTTATCTTAAAGGAATACCCGTTTTCTTTGAAACCAGAGCAGTATTATTGGAACGTTATCCTTCTAAATGATAAAATCAGCATTACTGGAACAACTGAATTCCTAGAGCAACTGATGAATTTTCATCTGGAGAAGCATGGAACCCCCTGTGATTCTTACAACTTGCAAGAGGACTCAGCATTTGTATGAAAGGAAGCCTTCTATAGAAGGAATTATGTTAAACAAATAACACAATTATATGTATCTCTAATGTGGTTTCTGTCACTGAATGAATAAAAGGACAGGGATGGGGATGTAAAACAGAAATACAAGACAGGATACTTCATATTTATGTCAATTTTTTTTTGTAGGTTTCCTTTTATGTACGACATCCCGTTGCCCCTCTAAGTTCAACCTCAGGATAGCCTTGCAAGGTATTCTTTGGTGAGGTATATTTTTCGTGAGGTATTCTTCGAAATATATGGCCATCCAATTAGCTGAATCTGAATTAGATAAATTAAATTTAGAATTCTCAAGAAAGCGCAGTTGCACAATGTCAATACTCTCACAGGACCTACAAAATTTTTAAAATGTCTAGTGTTAGAAGACTGGAATTTTTTGCCATAAGTTTGAATGTGTAATCCCATTTTCAGTATACAAGCACATTGAAAATCTCGAAAAGATATAAGAGCTAACCACACTGATTATTGGTCAGATAATTATTAAAACATCAATTTCTGGTTCTTTTATGTATTTATAAACATTTTACTTCTTTCCGCTATTTTACTCTGGTGGAACTATAGGAACGTATGTTGTTAATTTCATTGCAATGAAGTGATTATTATTGCAAATCATACATGTGTCGGTATTGCCGCTTGTCAGCGCATTGCCGCTGCCTTGAAAGTTGTGCAGAAAAGATTTCTTGTTTTCTTGGCAGTCAAGAAAAGCAGATGTTCTCATGAGGTGTGAACGATTAGCAGCTCGTGAGCAAAAATGGAACAAGTTTATTTTAACGACACACTGAAATGCAGCAAGTTTCTTGTGAAATTAATAGTTTATGAAGAAAATAGTTTATTTTCTTTAAGAAATATTCGTAACCGTGATATGGAATTGCTTCTCGGAAATTGCATAAAGTAAGGAGTGGCTTATTGTGATTAAATGGATGATTAGTCATGAAAATTGTTTATTGATTTTTCTAGCGCTGTATCTTCTATTTTTTGCAAATATTAACACAGGGTATATACTCACGAACAGTTCATAAATACTTCTGAACTGCTCTTGGGCATATACCCTATATTCCCCTATATTCAACAACATTTTTCGTGAGCATAATTTAAATTTATAGCATCATTGTATAAACTATGAGTCTTAAATCGATAAAATATTGATTTTTTAACATCAGTTTGCAAAATGCGTCCTCATTAAATCGTTTTAAGAAGTAATATATTTAGAAATATGCTGAAAGCTCCATTCTCATCTTCATCCACAGTTCAAAAATGAAGCCTTGTTTCCGGCAAATACATCCTGATCAACAAGCCGCAGAATCTCTTGTGTCTCGGCGAACATAAAGAGGGATTAGCCAGCCTCAAATCCTTTAACTCCAGTCACTTGGATAGTTTAAATTTTCCCCGCGCAAAAAAAGGAAAAACGGGAGCCGGTCATTAGCGGGAAAACGGAGAGAACCGTAATCCCCCCTGATCCAGGCGGGAAATCGAAGGACCCTCGTTACACGTGTTCCACTAATCCCGGGCCAGAAGACCCGGATTAGGGGGGAGATTTGCCGGCGTCGCAGCTCAAAGTTTGCCGATGAGAGAGGCTCGTAATGCCCGGCACTAACAAGACGTCAAAGTTTCGAATGAGAGTAGTCAATTAGTGGTGGACAGAGGGGATATTTTTACAACGGAGAGAGGGAAACTTATTTCGAGGATACCGAATCAGTATAGATTATCAGAGCAGCAAGACTTGTCTTTAAGGGAATAATCAATCAAAGATCAATATTTGCGTCTTCGGATTTCTAAATTATTAAAATAATCATCTACTTGGCCTGGTCTTCGCTATTGGCCAACCTTTATTATTTGTAGCAATACATCAAAAATTCAACATTATTATTTATAGAAATAATTAAAAATGCTTTATAAAAAAGGTTACCAATTGAATCTTTGCAAATTTTTAGAAAATATAGAGTACTTGTATTCGCATGAATACTGCATGTGAATACAATACTCAACATGTTCTTCATTCGGGAATTTGGCATTTGGTAATCCGTTTATAATGTCAGTAGTAATAAATGCATAATTTTTTTTAAAAAAATTTCTACGATCCTGTATATCATTTTAAATTTCTCTAAATATGTTCATGAAGTTTCTAAATTACATAGAAAATATGCTATATAATTAAATACATCTGATCACTTGCGGACTTAAAACTTTTTTTCCCATTTCTTTAGAAAAGCTAGGCATTTTACTGTATATAAAACAATCAGCGAGTTAAATCCGGGAAAATTTATATTGGTTTACGTACCATCTTTATTCTAATGACTATCTTGTATTAAAAGGAGGCTACAAATGTGAAAAAAATGTCTTGATTTCTAAAAATATATTCATGCAATTTTATAGCAATATTTTGTAAAAAAGGAGTAAAAAATAATGTGTCTTAATTAAAATAAACTCGTATATGATTTTTCTGAAAAGTAAGGCACCTTTCAATTTTTTGTAATCGGATTTTATCGAAGATTTTATACCTTTATATAACTTTTCTAAAGGAGCTGCATTTCAGATTTCTTCATATAACTCTTTGAATTTGTGAATCATCGATTTCTAATACGTCGACAAATTCATTCAGTACTTTACGAACGAATGAAATATTCATTAAATCTCAAAATCTAGATTTCCACCAATAACAGCATTTTACTAGATACAGTTCATTTATGAGAAAATATACGGCAGGCATTTAACAAACAATTTTGATTAAGATATAAAATGTAATACAATAATTTTGAATTGTTTGAACTCATTTTTCCCTTGTACGAAATACAGAGGAAATATTACAGTATAATCGTCAAAACACTGAACTCAGGATTTCGAAGAATTCTCACATTTCAAATTTTCCTAAATTTGAAAAATACATTTTCAACCACAATTTGCCTACGTATTGCCTCGTAATACGTATTTGCTCACCTCTTATTGAGCGTCAAGCACTCCATTTGTCTAAGTCGCAGCCCGGCAAATCATAGAAGCAGTTTCCCGTAATGAGTTGAGCTCAAATAGAAGGCTCTGTACTGGTAGTTGATGATGATGATGTCGTGTCCGTGTTTCCACGTAGAAGGGGTGCAGTAGCTTCTGAGGGTAAAGATCCCTGAGCACCCAAAGGGCAGACGTCTGACTTCTAGCTCATAGGAAGGTGACACACATATTCGCTTGCACAACCCGCTTTTTACAGAGGGGCTCATTCACGCATCCCACTGATGGAACATAGAACAACCATGTCCGAACCAGTACTCGAACTCGGGACGCCCAGATCACGGGGAACATATGCTACCCCCCTGCCAGGACGCCGGCAACTGGTAGTTTGTGTATGTTTATAAGCAGCACGGCACATTAAAAAATTATTAGAGAAAAAGTAATTTAAAGGATACAAACTATTCACATTTCAACACAAATTCTGTAATAACCAACTTAAGTGCTGGAAACTTAGACAAATGTAAACCATTGGCCTAATTTTTGAGAAAATTGATTTTAACTGATTTTATTTTGTCTTGATATATGATTACACAGGTACTAAAAGGTAACCCTAAGGTAAGAATCAACATTTGCACTTTTTTTATTTTTCGAAAAAGTCCTTAATAAAAGACAGTTTTGCATTTTAGCCTTCTACATTATAACTCTAACCAGACGCGCGACTCTAGTGTCTTAGCATTGGAAGAGGATGTTTGCCACCTCTAAAGGCAATGTTGCCAGTGCAACATCTTCCCTTCTTCACTTAGTTACGATAAAATAAAACTAGGCCGGATAGTACGGAAGCAGTATTGTCACGAACCGGATACTCACGAGTGTACCGTTTATCGCTGCCTTTCATGATGGGTATGTCATTAATCCCATAAAATGTGCTAAAAGTAGTTTTAATAAATAAAGGGAGCATTTCTTCATGAAAAAATATTCTTCCTCCGAAATTGTATAGAATGCAAAAATATATATATTTATATTTGATAAATACTAAAAAACCTGGAAAAGTAATAAATAAATAAAGGCTAAAATAAAAAAAAATGGTTTATAGATAGTGCTGAGACTATAAACAACAATCAATACTGTTTATATTTCATCCACGAATAGGAAAATCATAATTCAGAAAGCATTAAAACAAAATAAGAGAAAGCAAAACTAAAACTGGATCGAACATTGCTGCAGGCTGATCTTGCAGATACATTATAAAATATAAAGCCCTCTGTACACATTTCTCCACGTGTTCATTTATTCAATAAACATACTGTTGCAAGCGAAATACAATTTTGTGTTTCGAAATCTAATAGCCAATACTTAAAAAGATTTAGAATCGTCATCCCTAATTATTAATAATTAATTAGTTTCTAATCTAAAACTCAGTAGGATATATGATTTTCCGGAATTCTCATTCTAGAACATAGCAACATATACAGTAGGATAAGTTTGAAATCTCTAGTTTGATACCCTTAAAGGATTAAATTTGAATCAGCTTAAAAGAAGGCAACTTTAAAACCTCTG
The DNA here is from genome assembly GCA_026543055.1 of Argiope trifasciata. Taxonomy (NCBI): domain Eukaryota; kingdom Metazoa; phylum Arthropoda; class Arachnida; order Araneae; family Araneidae; genus Argiope; species Argiope trifasciata. Next base: position 662,953 of record JAPMOQ010034961.1, on the reverse strand, counting down.
AAATCTTAGATACTTAATTCTTCTTTATTTAATGCTTAATGTAATAATACGGCTTAGTATAAAATGAAACAAAATTGAAATAATTGTACAGTTCAGGTAATGCATGAATAATTCTCTTAAAAAAGAAGGTTTTGTTATTATTGCAAATAAGTTAAATGTCGTGTGGAATTCACAGCCAATCTATTTTACAGGCCGTGATATGCAACGTTTCTGCAATGTTTAGTGAAATATTCACACCATTTAAGATATCGATTTAAAAAATTATTTTTAAGAAAATTTAGAATTTTTTTTAATGATCTGAAAATAGTTTAAATCTCGTTGATTTTTAAACGGTTTCTAATATATGTAAGATAGTCTTTTAAATTCCGTAATATTCAACGAATAAAAATGAAATCGGAAACAGCGTTTTTTAACTTAAAAAGAGTGATTTATTTTAATTTTACCTTCAAGTTCTCCAAATCAACATATATATACAACCAAATATACATACTCAGCCAGCATTATGGTTATTTTTGACATTTCTTTAAAAAAAAGTGTGAAAAGTACATTTATTTCCAGTAACTTATTTAGAAGTGCATTATCTAAATGCATCTTCTGAAGAATGAATATTTCACTATGATTGATTCACGGAAAGTATATCTCAAAATCAATCCAATTGCTTTACATGAAATTTCATACACATATATCCAAAACCTTTGAAGGTGTGAAAGATCGCGGATTTTAAGAGAACTTCATTTAGATACGCTTTAGAGACACTTTAAATTCAAAACATGGACAAATTATTAAAAAAAATAATTAAAGGCAACTTCAAATGCTTATAAAATTTTTATTTATTAAAATAATTTTTATCTTGTGGTTTGTGTTACATTTTATGTAGTTTGAGATACATGCACAAAAATATTATAAACATTTTCTTAACATTGAAAAATGTTGCTAAATTTTCATTAAATAGTTTTTTTTAATTAAAGGCTTATTTTTTCTTTTAATAGTGACCTTTGAAGTCTGTTTTAGCTATTTAGTACAATAAAAAATATTTATGCATCATTTTTTAAAAATTCGCCTCCTAACATAGTCAGATACCCTAAATTTTGAGTCCTGATGAAACTCCATTAGTCTAACAGAAATAAAAAGCCCTGAATTATAAGTGTTGTAAAATCAAAAAAGACCAAAAATTAATAATTTAACAGAAGTATAAGAAAATGCCTGTTGATATTTCTTTAAAAAAAGTGACTGTGATGCCAGTGAGATAAAATGTAAAATAATACGACAAAAATTGACGGTGAAAAAGTGGAGTCTAAAACAAAATATTATTTACGAAGCCAAACTGAAAACACATAATTAGAAAAGAAAGTAATATGATATGCCAACTATGTGCATTAAAATTTTAAAGTAAAAATAATAGGAAACAAAACTGACCCAAGCTATAAAGAAATTATAATCATTAAAAGTCAATATTTAAAGATTAATTATTGCATTCTCATATTAAAAAAAGGCTTATACTATAAAATGAATGAATAAAAAACAAATTAATATCTCTAAGTACTAAAGAATATATATGCCACATTTTTTCCCCGATTCCGACAAAAAAGTTCTGTTTATTCAAATCTGGAATTGCATAATGTTTAAACAAGTAAATAAACACACAAATACTTAATCTATACACTAAATTTCCTTTCTTCAGCTCTTTTCATTTTTTAATTAATTGTATTTACTCGTAGACAGTTAGACAAATAATCTTTATCTGATTTTGCTCAAAATTAGGTAAAAATCTATAAATTTAGTGAAAAACTAAAGTTCTAAATATTTTCCTGCAGTAAATTTCATCTGTCAATTCCAAAATGTTTTTGAACCATCATATTCGCAGACAGACAAATATAATTTTTAAAAAATGCAATTTTTGTACTCGAGAATGCTAAAAGGGAGACTTCGTCAAAATCTCGTGTTCGAATTTATGACGATTACAATGCTTTTTCTTTGAACACGTAATATACAAGAAAATAACAGAGCTGCTAATGTTATAAATTTCTTTTTATATTAACTTATTGTGAACTTCAGGTAACAAAATTGTGTAAATGTTTTTTTTTCTTATACTCCTCAATATCATGATGAATTTTAGCCTTGTAGGCCTTTTTCAAAATTTATTTCTAATCACTCGGGTACTTAAACTTATTCTATTTTTCGGTATTTATATACTTTAAATGGCTAAACCTGGTGTATATTTTAGATGGTTGTTAATTAAAAAGATATTTTATTCCTAAATTAATTGAACATTACATTACTAAATTAATTATCACATGTGTAAAGTTTGTAATGTTTAAGAAAATAAACACTCATTCTATTCTAAAAATTTATTAAAACTTAAAAATTATTATGTTTTTAATTACTTTCTGTGCACTTTATAATTTGAAAATTTTTTGTTACTCACAATAAAAAAAGTAAATAATGTATAAATTTAATTTTTTAAACAAAAGCATTTTCCTCTGAATTTTGACAAAACGCCAATAGTTATTTAAATAAGCAATTGTGAAATACAATAATGCACAAAAACAAGAAACAAAAATCCTAAACGTAGCCTATAAATGATTATTTACTCGAAATCTGCCAATAAATTTCTTCAAAATTGCAGGACATGTAAACCCACTACAAATTGCAAAGCCAAATTGCACTTAATGCCCGCTAATGTGTTACCAATATGCAGACGGAACAAATGTGGAGTCCTCTTTTTGCAATTCACAAAGCGTTCGCTGTAATTTCTGAACGCAACAACCAACACACAAAACTGATCTTTTATTCAAATAACTCCGTTTGGATTCACATTGAAGTGCGACCAGAGATAACCGAGTTGGAATTATACTTCAAGATCGCCGCTTCACACTGCGCGCCATTAGTTTAAACGCAAGCTGTCATTAAAGAAGAGATTTAGCAAAAGAAAGATCCGCTCTAACGTCATTATTTAAATTGTCACAAGTTAACTTTCCCATTACGGGGAATAAGGCAGCTTTGAATAAATCAGAGGGACGAATGACAATTACGGAATGAGGTTCTGAAGCCAGTGCAAACAGATTGGATACGATCGGAAATGAGGTGTGCCTTCATTAGCGAACAGCAGAGAGGCCACAACAGCTTTCGAACGCGAGCGCCGACTCTGCGCTCTGAAAGAGGGTGGGCATTTTGCAGTTCATTCTTGACAGTGTGATGAAACTGTAGAAGAAACACTCCGCCACCAAAAATGAGAGGCAGATTTTATGTAATGATGTTATTAAAAGAAACTGTAATGGGCACATGAGCATAGTCGACCTTTGTTGCTGTTATTTCTAAATTTAAAAATAAATGCAAAAGTGTGGCTGAGCGATTTTTGTTCCTTTATTTATTATTATTATTTATTATTGCAAATGTATATTTTAAAAAGTGGTGGCAACACCACCTTTTGTTATTTTTAAAGTTTTGAGTGTTTCATGTATATTTAATGTGTTAAATAAGTGTATTTTATTGTAAATAATGTTTGTTAAATGAATATTTCAAAAAGTGGTGGCAACACTCCTTTTTGTTATATTTAGAATTCCGAATTCCAAAAAATAAAAAGGAAGAAGCTGTGTTATGGCTAAGAAGGTCTATGTTTATTTTTTTTTCAAACCTCTTCCCTATAATGCTCGTTATTTACCAGTTCCGATGCAAGATGGAATCTAGATTAATTATGTTAATGTCTATGCCAAATGAGCTCGTATTACAAATGAACTTATTGCTATTAGTAAGAATTCAGATGCTTCAAAGCCAGTTAGATGAATCGAGAATGTTGAAGTTGTTATAAAAAGCCTTCTTAATTTTAGAATGATTAAATGATGAATTGCTACATTCTGAAAAGTTTACGAGTTGATATTAATGTATGTAATGTATATAATACATTAAATACATTAATAGCTTTCACAGCAAAATTTTTTTAAACTTTAAGTTGTAATAGATATGTAATTCTTATTTCAAATTTGAAGTCTTATAAAAATTCTACTCATTTTCTGTTTCTATTCAAACTATACATTACTAATTTTCTATAGATTTTCATATATCCCTCTAGATCTTTATGCATATGTCACAGGAAACAGCAACAATGTTTAAAAATGAACAATCGTTAAAACGTTTTCATCATTACTTGATATTGATCTTAAACAAAAATGTTAAATATAACAAGAGTTCAAGAAATTACTTAAAACCACTGCTCTACAATACCATGTTAAAATCTACTCGACGTGAAAAATGGGCTCCATATCTTGATCTCAACCTCGAAAAAAACTCAGTATAAAATTTTAGTGGCAACGATTTCAATTAATGATATAAAAGTAACGTTATATTATATGGTGAAATGATTTAATTTTAATAATTATATGTATTGTTGCAAAATACATTTGATATATTTTATGAAAATGAATGAAAAATTAAAAAAATATTAAACGGTAATGAAATTACTTTTATTACTTTATAATGATTTTTTATTATTTATAATAATTTTTTATATTTTGCTCCACATTTTTAAAAATTTGTATACCGAAACAATACAAAAATTGTTGCATGATTTTTCATTAATGAAAATTTTTGAAAATTTGCATGATTTCATTAATTAAATTCTTTTTAATTGCTCCGATGTACTCATTCCTGTCTTCCATATTATATATGTATCCTGCATGGTGGCTCACTCAAGTCTACAGAGTTCAAACACACGAAGAGTAATAAGAAGAGATAGAAGTATATCTCTTTTTTAAAAAATTGTTAGGTGTATTTTCTTTTCCTCATCCCGTTTCATTTTTTAAATAGATATTTGTTATTGTTGTATTTTACCCCTGCTGGGTAAGTCTTACAAATTTTTACATGAGCGCAAAATTTGTATTATAATATTAATGTTTATATATGTTATTCTATAATATATTATTTTGCTATAAACTGGTACCCGACGCGTTGCTACAGCAGAAGAAATAATTCTGGAAATCTGATTTCAAACTTGAAATAATTATCTTTTTTAATTAGAAATGATTTGCAGTTTAAACCAGTGGAAGTACAGCAGACAAATCAGGGGAAATGAGAATGTACAAGGAGTGGCTTTCTGAGGTTACTCTTAGGTTCTTTTGAAACTAAATAATTTGGATTATAAGTTCCATTAATTAGGAACTAAGCGAGATTTCGGAGTACCGAAGGCTTCTCTTTAACGACGGAACAAATTATTAGACAGAAATTACCTTTACATCGTTTCAAGATTTCTCTTTTTTTTATGATATCGATTTAATAAGGTAAAATTTTCCTTTTAAAAAAAATATTTTTTCGTCTAATTCTATTAAAAATTGTCCCAAAATTCAAACGTTTGTTCAATTAAATATTTATTCCCAGGATTATCTTGTATCCTTGCAAATTAAAAAGGAAAGATTCTATTTAACATCATGTAGTTTACATGGGGAGTAGAAAAATTAAAAATACTTTCATGTTTTATCAGTCTTTAAAATCTAATTAATTTTTCTACGTACTTGTTAACTAACTAATTGTTCAGTGCTCAATTTATTAAGCGTAATCAGATTCCTTTTTTATTAAATTTCATAGTTTAATCACTTTTTAAAATAAAATTAGAAGACAAATTATCCCAACACATTTTAGTTGTTCCGTGATATTATGGGATTGCCCTATATTAGAAAGGTTTACGGGCATAAGAATAGAGCACATGTAAAATTACTAAGATATCACGATTTTCATGCATGATCATTTGATACTTAAAAATTATTTTTTTGACGTAATCATGGACAAAGTTATTGCTAAGAAATTTAATTAAAAGTAAACACCGGTTGTTGGTAAAAGTTGGACAAAAGTAAAATTAAGAAAAAATTTTGTTGCTTATGCTTCGAAAACAAACAAATATGGATATCAAATAATCAGCTCAGACTAAATTTAGAGAAAAAGAATTTTTAAGAAATATATTGAATTCCTTTATGGAAATAATGCATATGGAAGGAAGGAGGTATACAGTCATGAGACCTTCAAGAAAAGAAGAAAAAAAACATTATAATAGATGTATTTATAAAAACTTTGTATTTGACCCCTCCAAAAGATTAAAGATGAATGAAAGTTTGCAGGCATTTTGTAAAGAGTAGTTTGATGACGGTTTCACTCAAAAGACTCTCGAAAGAAAGATTGGAAATTCATCCTTTATTTTTGAAATCGGTAATTTAATTAAGAAAACAAGTAATATAAAAAATTTCAAATTCAACTGCTACTTATTTTATTACATTATTTATATCTTATCTTATTTATATATATCTTATATTATTTTTGATCGTGTGTCACGACAATAATTTCAGAGCTTGTTGACAAACTTGATGGTTTTGACTACCAAATAGAAATTACTGGAAAAATTTAATGAATTATTTAATATTCGAAAAAAACCTGTAGTAATATCAAGTGGTATTCACTACAAGTTTAATGACGATTTCGTGTCCGTGTTTCCACGAAAAGGGGGCTCAGTATTTCTGAGAGTAAAGACCCCTGAGCACCCAGAGAGGAGAAGTCTGACTTCTAGCTCAAATGGAGATGACACACACATTCGCTCGCCGTTTTTTCATGGAGGCCTATTCACACGCCTCACAAATAGAACAGAAAGGAAGAACAACCATACACGCACTGGGACTCGAACCCGGGACGCCAACCACTACAAGTTGTAAAAATGTATTTGAACTCGTGTGGATGAATAAAAAGAATTTTATTAGCGATTGAAAATTTGAACAGGATATATGTAAGGAAAGTTTGAACTAATAGTAGGAATTGAAATGAAAAAAAAAGCATGCATCTGTTTCTTTGATTATTCATACATGTTTTTTCTTGATATAGAACGGAGGAAATTATCCGTTTGGAAAACTGGACAAAGTGCCCCTGAATTCACGGACCAAATTTTAAGGAAAGCAAAATAAACATATAGAAATATTTTTTGTATGGCAATATAGGGTCTGAAAAGAAATGTAGTGTAGGAAATAGAAAAAAACGCTGACGATCCTACTTAAGATGCCTGTCTTCTTTCTCAGAGAGTATAAACTGCTCCATCAAGCAAAAATATTCTCTAATAGCAAAGAATCTTTTGATGCCATACAAGCTCAATAAATTGTTTTGCAGACAATTTGATAACGCAAACTAAATAAAGCAATATTTTGCTTCTCGAAAATTTATCTTCTTCTAAGCTACACCACTAAACTTGCACATCGACTGGGCAGTGAAGCGGCCGGTAGAGTTGCGAAATTGGAAAGCATTCCAGCGACTAAAGAAGCACACTAAAATGCTTCTTTATTCCAAATGGCAAGCTCTATGGGATCTTGAAATTAACAACAAACTACATGCTATTAAACCTCAAATGCAACTGTGGTCGAAACGCAGACACAATGTTAACCCTTTTACGCATTGGTTATTCTATATTCATCCGTCTCCACTTGTTAGGGAAACTACTACCTCTCTGTTCTCAAATAATGACACTATGACCCATACGTGTAACATCAGACGGCCAAAATTTCAATGCACAGGATTTGCTAGTTTTCGAAAACTCGAACATTCTATTAGCTTTCTAGCTTGTTAAGACGCTCAAATTTTTGCGCATTTAAAATTCATCAAATTTTATGCACTCATTTAAACTAGTTGGTTTTGAAGTATACTTGTTCACAGTACGTTTTTGAATATTGTACATTGATATGATTTTAACCCCGACTTGAAGCAATACAGTCAAAACCATGGTTCTTGCACCAAAAAAGTCCAAACAAACAAATACAAATTTGCTGCATTTGTTTGTTTGGATTTTTCATCGACATGGAACTGATGGATTTTTCATCTGCTGCATTTGTTTGGTGCATTTTTAATTAATTTTATACATAGTCTGCTCTAAAAATATTTTATAAATAAAGAGCTTTATTTTTTTTTCATCTCTTCAGCATTTCTTGTTTTTCCAGCCAACACTTTTAATCTCCCGGCCCCGTATTGTTATTTATACTTATAATAAAGTTCAATGTGTGTGTGTGTGTGTGTGTGTGTGTTGGCGCTCTACAGGACAGACCGTTGGATCTACAGCTACCAAATTTGGTGCATGCATACCTTGGAGGTCGGGAATGTGCACCTCGGAGCCCTTTTTTGGAATTTTTAATTAGAATTAGAAATTAAAATTTAAGCGAAATTTTGACGTTTTTCCGCCATAACTTCGAAAATATTATCGCACAAACATGAATTTTGCATCAATTTAAAAATTAAAAAAATTAGCTTTCTAATGGTATCAGTGTTTTAATGCTTAAGCTTCTATTTTTAACGAATTTTTAAAGAAATATTTTAACCATGTTTTTTTAGCACGTGACCGGATAAAATAAAATAAAAGAATGACGGAAGTTCAGATTTAAAAAAAACAACTATCATTGCAAATCAAATATAAAGAAATACAACTTTCAGCACGGGACTGGATAAAATAACATAAATATAAAAAGTGATATTTTCTAAAAAAATAAATGCAAAGCAAAGGATTCTATATCGTGTGCAATATCTGGATGATTAATTCAATAAGTCCTCTTTATTTAAGGTAAACCTGATTGAATTTAGAAGGATATGCATTGAAATCCCGACCTAATGGCATATTTCTATAATCGTTTGCAATATCTGTATCATTAATTTAATAATTTTTTTTTCGCTTTTTCGAACGCATTACTCATGGCGAACCAGTTGGTCGCCAAAGGCGGCTAGTACAAAAATATTTCATTATATTTATTTTGCCTACCTTTAAAATGTGGCCATGAATTCAGGGATATCTTGTCTAAAAAGCGCTGAGTATAACAGCTGAACTCACGGAATGTTTTACATCATATTATGCGTTGATCCGTCGTCGAAAGCGGGCATTCCATCGGCATGCTCTAATGAGAGAGGTGAAGAAGGTCTACTTACGTGCGGCGCAGTCCCGAGGGACCGTTTAGCTAACCAGACCCCGTGGAGAGGATTTAGAAACACTTCCAACGTGAACGGTTAACCAAACAGTCTTTAAAGCACTCTCTCCCTCAGTCTCGATTCCTAAAAAAAGGAGGGATACATTACTACAGCAGCCCATTCACAAATACAGCCACTTCCCGCCCTCTTCGAAAACGGGGGGGGGGAAGGATGAAATAGTCGGGCATAGGTCATGAAGTAAAAAGGAATCATTTAAAAGCCGAATGAAATTCTTCTGAATCAATAAAATTTATATTGGAAGGCGCATTTCTGTTGGTTTAGAATAAATTTAACAAATGGAAACCAAAACATTAAGCGCACATTTTTTTAATTAAAATATTTAAATTAAATAACATTTCAAATCAAGTCATTTAAACGGAAGCTATAGTTAAAATAGAAGTAAAATTCTGTTTCACTTGTGAGACATTGACTCTTCCTGCAGTTGGTAAATTCCTTTTCAGACGCGCTTTCCCTTCATTTAATGTCCAATCACCTCACTCCGCAGAAACGCCATTTTTCTACTTTTAGTCTATATCCCTCCGAATTTAAGAGATAATTTAAAGACTGTTTGGTTTTTAAATAATATAAAACGTATTCATTAACGCGATGCATCATACTTTTCCAGAATCCTATAAAAAAGGGAATTATTTCATCCAGGGCAGATAATTGCATTAATTAATAAGTACTTACCTGAAGCAACGGCAAAACCTTTTCCTACGCGGCGCTTAAACCTTTTCACACCACACGGTGCAATAGTGCTGTTTAAGGTTAAGATCATGCGTCTGAAAACTACATTATCTTTTAATCCGTCAGAAGTTTTAGCACAATCCTTGCATGGGAGAGAACTATACTAATAAATAAGACTGAAAATAAAAGTGTATTCTATAACCCACAGGTAAAGCCAGTATTATTCTGAAATATATCCGAATACGTTCAAAGGAAATTTGTTGAAAAATTGGATTTTAAATTTTTTTTATGATTTGTAGATGTTTTGTCATTTATAAACAATACAAATATTTTTAAAAAATATTTGAAAATACAATATATTTTGAGCAATAGGGAAAAAATGTAGTGAATTTTGATGCAATTTAACCTAAACGGTTAGCACTTTATATAAAATTGTAACGCTGCAATCCTATTTTCCTTTGTACACAAGTTATAGAATCTAATGATGAATGAAAGGAAGGGCATATATTGTAGAGCACTTCATTAAAAGAAAATATTTGATAGCAAATAAATCTGGGTTTAAGAGACTGAGTTGAAAAGTACGTAGAGAAAGCATAAAAATAATATGTATGAGATAAAAGTTGTTAAAATATTTGTTTTCTTTTTATCATTCAAGTAACGCGATAAAGGCGGACATTTGAGGAGAAAAATGGGCTTATAAAGGACCCAGTCCGCAAGTGTGAGAACAAGTATTTGCCTTATTAACATACTAGAAATACCGCTTTTAATAATAAAGAATGCAGTTAAAGATAATATCGCGTTAAAAATTTAAATTGTGAATGCTTTGATTTCCTTCAGTCAGCAAAATTCTTCGGTAATTAATATATCCGTACAGTACTGATGTCAGAAAGCAGAATTGGTTAATGTTTACTAATTAAGAAGTTATCTTCCAAATAATTGATAAATCACACGGAAATGATTGCCATTAATATATAGTGGGAAAAAAACATGTAACGATTTTGCATGAACGAAACAAGGAACAAGAAATACCTCGCCCTATTATAAGAGGAAATTGTTAGAAGATGTTTTCTGTTTTTCTGTCAAATCATTTAAAACTTGGCTATTTTCCCATTTCCAATTTGGATGTCCATTATTCCTTTTTTATGGTTAATGAGTTGCTTCTGATTTTAGATACTGCAGTTTGAGTCTCGGATGGATCTCAATTAAATGTCTGTCAAAAAGTAAATTTTCTAAGCAAATCTGGAAATAAAAGCAAAATATATAAAGAACGGGTACTAGTTTAATAGACAAAATGCTTAATAATAATCTCTATTCGCTGAATTAAAACATTTTCTGCATCCCAAATGGGAAAAAAAATTGAGAGAATTTTTAATTAAAATTCGATTTACAGGTATTGGAAGAATTTCTTAACCGTAGAAATCAAATATATTGCAAATGCTTAAGCAGAATTTAATTCAACAGTATATTTTTAGCTCAAACACAATAACTAATTTTAAAAGAGAATCGATACAATTTTGTCTTCAGTCACTGGAAAAAAAAATCTATTTATTCTTTCTTTTAATTTAATGATATTTAGAATGATACTTGAATGAGCAGTATGCTTAATTCAATAGTTTTTGAAAGTTCAAGACATGAAAACGAAAATTTAAAAGCTTATTTAAAGAGCTTCTTTCGGACATTTTTTTGAAGTAAATTAAATTTTATAGCATCTCTTTAATAATCGGAATTCTAATTATATTCTCAAGTAGCCAAATAAATGCTCAAATCATATATGCTAGGTGTTGTCTTTTGTTTCTATATGAGGTGCAAAATGGTGGATATGGATTATTGTGAACTTTCTCATCTATAAAAAAAATGACAGAACATAAGGCATTTTTATGAAACGAGAGCATTTTTTAGGTGTAACTTCTCATTTGGTTCAATTTGTTTTCATATTGATTTATGGTATAAATGAAATTGCTGTTTGTTTAGCTTTGTAATGGAAAAATAGTTTACCTCTTAAAACATAATTAATACATATGTTTTTGAAAATGAGTTGTACTGTATCCCCAAGTATAGCAAATATCTGAGTTGCAACAAGGCGATAATATGCCAGTTTTCTTGCCTATACCGAGAAATCGACACTCTCTCACAACAGAAATGATGAGAGAAGAGCGAGAATACAGTCGCCACAAATGAGCCGAATTAAAAGCCGGTCGAACGACTCAAATCGCGATGTGATCAAAAAATAATCTTTCCCGCCCACTATGTATCTTCCTCTCCTGAAGGCGATCAGTGGCTCGTTTTTCCGATCGCGCCTGTCTGCAGATATCAGGAAAGATGCTCTCCCAACAAGTTATCAGTGAAAGCATTCCGGTGTTCTGGTGTCGAGCGAATCGCATAAACCTGCTTCCGTCTCGGGTTTATTGTCCTCGGGAGCACCAAATTGCTTCTGTCTTGTTGACACACGGGCGCGCCTCGAATTGGCTTGGGAAATGGATCGCAGCGAAAAAAACGGTTATTTACAGACTTCGGAGAGGACGGCAATGGCTTTTTTTTCTCTCTCTCTCCTGGTTCTATTTCGAGAGATGGTGAAATTCGAAAAACGGATAACCATCAAAATGGGTATTCTGTAGCTCTGCCACGAATGATTGAACCTGCCAGTTGTCTTCTAGGGCAAAATGGATCACGATATCGTTAGAAATAAACTCATAAACGATAGCGTATTTACAGTTATGTACCACACAGCAGACGATTTAAAAAATCAGGCTCAGAAATTCATTTATTGAGAAAAAGCGATGTCATGCAAGATATGTTGATTATATCGGAAGTAATATTATATTTAAATTATTTAACATTTCAAAATATTAGAAGAAGGAAGATATTTGTTCTTGTGTTTCCCTGTGTTTTGTGTGGAAGTTATTTAAGTATAGAATGAATGAAATAATTTTATACAGTTTTGAAACCATCTAACAATACTGGATATGATTATTTAATGTCGAAACTGATTATTTGAGCTGAAAATAATTGTAAATCATTTAATATTTTATGAAAATTTATATACATACAACATCAGCACAGAAATTTTTAAAAAATGACTCTCGGTTTAGTTTAGTTATATTAACGTCCCGTTTGAAGCAACATGAGGGCTATTTTGGAACGGACCTCGTCATCTTGAACCATGGTCAGATGACGAGGAAGACACCTGAACTGGCAACCCCCTCTCCACACCACGCCAGCGGGAGGACGTTAGGCCTGACAGATTTAACGTGCAAGAGACCCTCCCCACACGCCATTTCTTTGGTAGAATCAAGTCTTGAACCTGAAACCCTCCGGTTCCGAAGCCGAGACCTGACCACCAGGCCGCCGCGGCCCATAATGATACTCCGATTTTTTAACTCAAAATTATCATAAAATACCAATTTATATAATGTAAGTTATTGCCCTTTTAATGATTGCAAAATACAAACTTATCAATGAGCAATAACATAGATTCATTTAAATAAAAAACAATTTTTTATCAGTCGAACCTAAATTTTTTGGGTTATTTTTTAATGGTATTTACTAAACTTATTTAGTAGAATTTTAAAAATACATGATTATTTTATTTTTTAACAATAATATGACGTTTTCATTAAAAAGGAGTTATTTTTACATTTTACTAATTTTTAGAATCACCAAACATGGAAGGAAAAAGAAGAAAGATAGATGACGAATGTTGCATTTTTAATGAATAATGGGGAGTAAAATATTTCTTTGTGAAAACGCAGGCTAATAAAGCAGTATGTCTAATTTGCAATGACACTGTTGCTGTAATGAAGGAATATAATATACGTCGACATCATGAAACAAAACATTCTTCAACCTACTCACAATTCAAGGACAAGCGCCGTATTGAAAAATTTGAAGCAATGCACCGTAGTTTAGGTTCTCAGCAAAATTTATTTAGGAAAGCAAATTCAGAAAATGAAGCATTAACTTTAGTTAGTATGAAGATTGCTTATTTGTTGGCGAAAGCAGGAAAACCTTTTATGGATGGACAAATTTTTAAAGAGTGTAGTGTATGACGGAGGCTGTTGGTGAACTCAATATTCTCTTGCTATGGATGAATCAACTGATGTTGATGACACTTCACAACTTTTAATTTTTGCTCGTGGAGTTGACGACGAACTTAATGTCACACAAGAATTGGCCTCCCTTAACAGCATGCATAGTACTACAACTGGAAAAGATATATTCGAAGAAGTAGAAAAAACGTTGATAAAGTTTAACTTAGGCTGGAATCGACTCCAAAGTGTGACAATTGATGGAGGAAGAAACATGTCTGGTACAAACATCGGCGTGGTTGGACAAATTACAAAAGCTTGTGAAGCTTCAGGAGCATCAGTACCAATTTTTCTGCACTGTATTATCCACCAACAAGCATTATGTATAAAACTTGACGATATAAGCTGCGTTTTGAAGCCAGTTGTTTCTGTAGTAAATTTTATTCGATCACACGCACTTAATCATTGGCAATTTAAATCTTTTCTTAAGCAAATTGAATCCGAGTACGTTGACTTGTCGTATTACACTGAAGTTCGATGGCTTAGTTGTGGGAAAGTGCTATTGCAGTTTGTTAAGCTTAGAAGTGAAAATGATTTATTTCTTGTAGAGAAAAAACATCCTGAATCACTTTTATCGGATGCTGCATGGCTCTGGAAGTTGGCTTTTTTTGCAGATGTTGTGACACACGTAAATACCTTAAAGTTCCAAGGGAAAAACAATTTAATTTGCTATTTATACTCTCAAATTAAAGCATTTCGAACAAAACTACAATTATTCAAAAGTCAAGTGACTGAATGTAATTTTACGCATTTTTGTGCTGCGACGAATTTAATAAAAAATATGAATAACAATTTCCAATTGCATTTGCAGTAAAGATCATCGCCGATTTAAAAGAAAAATTTCAAAAGCGATTTTCTGATTTGGACATGAATTCAAAAGAAATTCGGCTGTTCCAAAATCCATTTGATTGCAACGTTGCTGAAATTTCAAGCCAGCTTCAAATAGAAATTATTGATCTTCAAGCAAACGAACAAATCAAGGACAAATACAAGGAAGGAAACTTAATAGATTTTTATAAATATTTGGATGCAAAAGAGTTTCCAAATTTTAAGAAATTTGCTCGTAAATTCATTTCAATGTTTGGGACTAATTACGTGTGCGAACAAACTTTTACTCGAATGAAGTATCTCAAATCAAAATATAGAGCAAATTTATCTCATGATCATTTGCAGTCATTTCTTATGATTGGTGTAACAAATTTTGATCCCAACTATAAAGACATTCTTCAACAACAACAAAAAAAAAACAGTTTCATCATTCGCATTAGAAGTTGCATGAAAATATTTCAATTTATATAACATAATTATATAATTATACTTTGTTTGTTTAGTATTTTGTATTTTAAAGTTACAATAAAATAGTATTAATTAATAGTACTTAATGCTACTTTACTCATAATGATATTTTTCAATTTGTATATACATGTGGCCCGTATAACATGAATCTAATTTCGATCCGGCCCGTGCCGCGAAAAGTTTGGACACCTCTGCTCTAAATCAAACTGTCTGTAAAGCACCAACACATACATGCATCTTTATCAACAGTAGTGTAGGAATTTTTTGTTTATTATAACTAAACAAACCGGCTAGAATGGTTTCCTCGAAATTTTCTTGGATATTCCTAAATAAAACTGTTGTTTCCCGTAGCTCAATATAAAAACAGCGAACATTGGATAGTGCTAAGATTTTTTTTTCCTTCAGTCCTGGTATGGACGTTTTGAGCCTTCGTAAACCACGCATTTGTTTTTTATCTTTTTCTTCCACAGATTATCGCCAAAATTGGATAAAAACTACAATTGTAGCAACTTGTGAGTTTTTCGAATTCGGGGAGGATTCATAAATTCAAGGTCGAATTCTTTAACAATGGTAATACTTTGTCTTGATATGCTTCATATACGAGAAAAATAAAGTTCTATTTTTACAAATATAATTAATAATACACATTATCATTCAAGCTGAATGAAATTATCACAACCTTTCTAATTAAGGCATTTATTTACTTGCGTACTTTGTCTCTCGCTTCCAATTAAAACATCCTATACAGTTAAAAAACACGGAATTAGTTTATTACCCAGTTCTTTTTTCATCTGCAAAATTATAAAATACGTTTCCTAACTGTGAAAATTATTGTAGAAACCTGTGCAAATTAGTCAGCATCCGAGAATAAACAACTCTTTCGGTTTTAAGAATTACATAAACCGTTTGTAACGAACAATTTCCGAAATCATGCTAAGAATATCAAATTTATGGAACACAAGAATAAAAAAGATAATTCATGACACTTTTAGATGATTTTGTAGATGTAAATCATTTTAATAGAAACATAAATGCAGGTGTTTATTTTTTACTAACATTGAAATAAATTTATTTAGAAGATGCATACGAATCAAGAAGACTACGACATCTATTTTTTTAACAAATTATATCTTTGATAAAATTAATCCTAAGAAAGAGCAATAACAATAATAATAACTAAACATTTATGATAATTATACAAGTTCTGTCATCACATCGGTTTGAAGTATATGTTTATATTTAACTTATGACTTCCGTTAAACTTATACGATGTGAAAAAAATGTTATTCCAAATTAGCGAAAGTGCATTCATTTCATTTTGCAATGCCGCATACACATCACATGATTCCAAGACCTACCTTGAGAAAATCAGAGCATCTTAGGGAAGTATTTTTCTGGCGCTCGATGGGAGGGTTGGCCACACCTAGAAAATCAGAAAGGGAAACGACCCGCATTCCGTTGACCCCTACGGGAAGGCAGCTCCGTCAGCAACACCCATAAAAATAAAAGATCCTTTCAAGAGCGTCCATATTTCAACTAAAACTAAAAATAAGGAATGGGTGTGCTGGTGCCCGAAAAAGTAAACACTTGGAAGGCAAAGAGGCACCAGAATTTTTTCCCCTCGTTTTCCCCCTTAAAAATCCACAATAAACTACTTTAAAAGAAAAATAGTGCAGAACTGCTTCTAAACTGCAGTTTTCAATAAACGCGTGGCTTCCCTCAAAAATCGAGATCTAAATTAGGGCTTTAAAAGCTTTGGATATGCCCTGAACGAAATGACTAAAAGCCGATGCAGATTAAAAAAAAAAAAAAAAACTCTAACGTGAGAAAAAAATTAAATAGAAATTTATTTTAAGCCAAATATTTTATTTACGTCATTAACGTCTAATGAAATATGTTTCATCTGAGTAAATTTTATTGCCCACTTAAGACTATCGAAAACGTCTTTTCTTCATTTTTCAGTTAAAAAATATGTTTTCTAAAGAAACAAAGATCGTAGAAATGTACACGAGCAACTGTTTACTAGTAGTTGCTGCGATGAACTCTTCGGGGATCAGTGCTCTGTTAAATGAAAAGCGCTTAACAGAGAAATTAGATGACTAGACTTCTGCGTATTCCCAACCCCTCTGAACTTTGTAAATACAAAAACGAAGTGATGTAGAAGTTTGGTATGCCGTCTTAATTTAAAAAAATGTATAGATTTTTGTCCAATTTTAAGAGAAATGCTTAAGAGGAAAGTTTTCCGACTTTTTTGCATGTGAAAACGACAATTCAAAGTAAAAAATTCTGAATGCAAGAAATTCGACATATAACTTTTTTTTATATCGACATTGCAGATTTGCAACATATGTTTAAAGTAAATTCATCAAAGAACATGCCACCCATTTGCTTGTAATACACTATATAAACTACCAAAAATCCAAAATCGACTTTTTTAACAATACGACAATGCAATGCACAAAACACAATATATTGTGGAAGTACACCAGAAAGAAGAGCAAAAAAAAAAAAAAATTGTACTTTTTTTTCTCTCTTTAAGTATGCACATAATAAACTATATTTTAATTTAACAAAATGCTCAAACTTAATCTCATTTAACAGAAGGATCTAAAGTTATAGCATCAGCTGTGATATGGTCTTAACAAAGCCGGCCATTTCTAGGAAGGGTGCAAGAAAACATTTTAAAATAATAATACATAAATAAATATTATTTTAAATTATCACAGGTATTCACACCAAGGGATTTTAGCAAAGTGATAAAAAAAACACCCGAACATTAGCATATGTATTTAATGATGCATGATTTTGTTACAATTTTTCCAATTTCTTTTTCGAAAGTATAGTGAGAGCGTATAAGCATTATACTCATATGTTGGACCGAAAATAATCCTTTATTTAATTTTAATTTGCTGAAAGAAGGTTCCGCATTTATTATATTTAGTAACTGGCAATGAAAAGAATTGAAAACAAATATTGCATTTGATATAGACAACAGTAGACAGCCGATGAGTCCATTTGAAACCGCCTCGACTTCTGGGCACCAGGCACGCCGCTCTGTCTTAACGTGTCTCACGGGGATTTCCTTATTCGTAAATCAACTTTTCTCGCCTTTTTATAGATATCACTGCGATCTTTGCTTAATGAAAGCGCCAATCGATGCTCAGCCAGCTGTATGAAAACAAGCTTGTAAACTTTTAGTGTGTGTCACATTATTTTCAGAACACTGTTTTAATTCTTAATCATGGTGGTGAGCCCTTCAGTGCATAACATCCGTTGTACCCCCCAGATGGCCAGCCCTGTGTCTTAGGATAGTCGTTGTTGTGGCGAAGAGGTTTCAGGGATAAGCTGCAGGTCTCCGATATTTGACAGCAATTCATTGAAACAACTTAAAATGGTTTAATTAAGAAATGGGATTTTAACCTAACTAAACTAAGTTAATGTTTCCTTACTGATTCATGCTTATCAAATAATTAGATTATTTCTATTGAAACATTAAAATCTTTGATCTAACATATCCTACTCCCCCCCAATCACAATGAATTGTTTTCTCTTGCCGCAAAACACGTTTCAAACAACCATTCTTTTAAGTTGCAATATTTAGAAAGGAGTTTCCTAAAAATTTTGATACTTCCCGAAAACATATTTTATTATTTTTAAACTTATCTTATTAATCGGGCTGAAAAAAGATAATTCAAACAGTGATCTTCAAGACAGAATTTTAATTTCCATTGATGGTCTAAAGGAAGAGTTATATATTTCACTTATTTTTAAGTAATGGAAGAAAAAACTTCACAAATTTAAAAAAGCCTTCTTCCACAATAATAAGATAAAATATGCCTTATTTAAATATGTTTCCTCTCATTCTTGGCCATTTTAATTCAAATATTCAATAAGCAAATTTTGGATGCTGTCATGTTTGGTAATTAGCATGACATTTTCACTTAAATTTCCAGAATGAATTAAAATTTTCACATCTCAGTTTTATTTATACAGATAAAACAATGTCATAGGATGAGTCCTTTTCTATCTGAGACTACAGAAAATTGTTTACTGTGTTTTGTAGAAAACCTCCAAATTCAATGTATCCATTTCATTACAATATTTTTCCAGAAGTTCCCCCCTTCCCCGCTTTAAGATATATTTTTTTTCTCTCACATTCTCTCTATTTCTTTTCCAATTTTTTACGGAATCTGTAACTTTTTTAGTTCAATAAAGAAATAAAATAGCTCGTAAAAATTCATTAAAAGCATCATAAAGCATTTATAAAACTGCCAAGACATCACAAAATCCATTTTAAATCATATAACCTTTGAAGTTCAGAAAAACTAAAACTCATCTCTTGAAATTACTAATGGGTTAAAAACCACTCCATTTATCAAAGCTGTAATGGACTGACTCACATTTGATAAGTCTAAAAAAAAAAAGAGCAGAAAACTTTTTTTTTTCATTTTTTAAAACAAGTTATTTTGTCGTTAGATGATTTCACAATAAAATAAAAACGATATTGCCATGGCCACCAGTCACCATACGAACGGTGATGGGTTTATCGGTTCAGACAAATGGGAGCTTCACATTCTTTTGGTGAAAATGTTGTAAGGAAACTTAAGAGCGGCCATTACGTCGAAAGTGAAGGGTGGTTCGTGGATAGATGGCGCTGGTGGCGAGGCGCCCTAAAACTTCCTTATTACTGAGGTGAGAAGATTATGGTCGTCCGCTCATCGGTAATCGCATTATCGGTTATAGGCGATAAACTGAGCCTACACACTTTGTCAGTTGATAAGCTGGATTAAGCATGGTCTGGTCTCTTCCTTCCATTTCTAAAGAAAGGCTAGACAACATTCGCATTTATAAAGTCTTTTATTTTTTGGTCAGCAATAAATATTTTCTTGCGAAAGCGTGTTGTTCGTAACCGCTCATCAGCTAGTTGTCACAAACATAAATTTTAAGAGAAATGCATTGATTTCGTGAAAGCAAATCTAATATATAAAAATAAATTTTTGTTTGTTCGAATTATAGCTCTACAGCGTTCTTGCTCTACTCATCCGATGGCTATAAAACTTTTCCAACTTATTGCTTTGAATGAAGTAAATCCATGTTTTACAATGAATCAAATTGTATGTTGTATGTTCACGAGTCGCACAAAAACGAAATTCATTTATTTTTCTGAAAACAGAAATGAAAAATATTTTGTTTACCCTAAAGTATATTTGAATAATTAAGTAAAAAAAAAAAAGCATAAATATCATTTGTACTTCTCGTTTCCATATCATTTAATTTCTTGTGTACCTTTAGACAAGAAAATAAATATCCTTCTTTCTATCATTGCTAATTAACATAAATAGTTACAAAATTATATCTTCTGTGGCAGCAACGCACCGGGAACCAGCTATTTCATAATAAAAATAGCGCATCAGAAATTATAAAAATAAAGCTTATTAATTCATATGTTTCACGTATAGTGTTTTTAAATATTTCGTTTTGAAATTCACTGAAGTATTTCAAAACGAAACATTCAATAGCACAATGCATTTTGAAATCTACTGTTCAATGTTTTTTACAGTTATAATTTTTTGACCCAATGTTTTCTATTGCTTCAACAGCAATCTTATATTTTAAAAAAACTAGTCGCTTTTTCCTTTATTTCTTTCGTAAAATTTTCTGAATGAGCATTAACTTACATGGAAATAAAAATGCTTCAGATTGTTATCTTCGCCCAACGTATGTCAATAAAATAATATTTTCGGGTTGGTTTCTAAATCTGTTTCTAATTTTAGACAGAGAATTAAAAAGTAGATGAAAAAAGTGGCTGTTCTTAAAAAAATACTATTAGATTTTATTTAAGGACATATGCAAACTCCATGGTTTGAAATTTGTTTTTTCACCAAGATATGTTATATTTTTGAGTATATTTACTTATCATATTTCTCTTGCGATATAATGAAATGACTACGGAAATAATTTGATCTATTTGTAATTAATTAAATTTTTTAATGAATACCTATGGTGTATATAGTCCCTACCCTTCAAATTGTGTTTGCGCCACCATACATACTTATTCTCTGTCATTATTAATTGAGTTTATAGTTGAAATTTTATGTCAAAGTAGCCATAAAGAAAGAAAAAGTGTCAGAATTCATTTGAGTCGATTTATTTCTTGAAAAGATCATTGAGACCGATGAGATAAAAGGACTTGTTAAACAAATCTTTAAAAGAAATTAGTGTTTTTCTATCATTCTTTCATCCTAAGATAAATAACCAATAAAGGAAATTGTGATCATTTCAAAAACTATGCTTTCGAAATCCTTTCTGATAAGTATCATACATGTTCCATTACGTATAGTCATAATATATAGCACAATCGTTTTAAAAATTAATCCTAATTTGGAATAAATATAAGAATTTTAAGCAACATTTTTTCCTCTCATCCCCTCTTTCAAATTTTTTTTATTGAACTTTTATTTTTAGTGATATTTAAGATTTTCCTACGTATGATATAGTAGTATTAAGATCCAAGAACAGGTCTGAAATCTTTTTTAGGTTCTTAAAACACTTCTTAAAAAATTTCATCAATTATAAGATATTTTGATTCTAAATTTTTATTGCGAAACTGATTCTTAGATTCGTTTCAAAATTCATTCCATTTTTATTCGGAACACGTTAACTTATGAATGTTACAATAATTTAGGTGAATACTTAATAAGCACCTATTCTACCTTCCAATTCACTCTGTTAATTTTTTTTTTTTTTTTTTTTTTTTTGGGAAACAAAAATATTTCCATCGTGCCACGGATCTTTGTTTTCCGTAAAAACCTTTCATTAATTCGTTTTTCTCTTCTATCTAAATTATAATTGCTATAATTTTCTAAATTCCCTTAACTAATATTTAACTTAAAATATAATTTAAATATTGGTTTAAATTCACTTTAAATATAAGCTAAACTTTCTTTTTTGCTTCAGGTGAAAAGACAAATTAAATTTATACTCTACGAAATTTTGATGAGAACGTGCTCAAGATTTGATCAAGGAAAGCGGTATTCTAAGCATTCTGCTTTGTTCCCATTTCTCCACTTAAAAATTAAGAACAATATCATCAAAATAAACGTAAATTAAAATAAATGATCTTTTTAGAGAATGAAGAGATGAAGAAATTCTTAATAGCAGAAAATCGAATGGTTCCATTGATAGCAATGAATAAATAATTATAAAAACTTTGCTCTATTAGAAATACCACCGTCCATTTCTTTCTTCAATTACATTTCCAGTACAGGTCTTTCCTTTTGGTGAATAAGTGAGGCTAAATAGTTTATTTTCACATCTTTCCCTCAAACCAAGGTGAATGCAGTACAGTAAAAGCTCCTTATTCGGGCTTCCTTCATTCTCATTTTCACTATTCGCGGGTTAAAAAAAGGCGACCCAATTCCTATATTCGTGGCTAAAAATTTCTTTATTCGCCGATCTAATAAGTACATACATAATAATAAAAGGTATCCAACCCAATATCCTTTGTAAATGCCATCAAATGGACTAATAAAAAAAGTAAAATAGATCTTATTACAACTTTGCATAAAGTATGTTGTTAAATGATATCGCCAAGGACTTTGACATAAGCCGCCTTCGCCGTGATCGGTGTTTTGGAAAATGTAAACAAACAGAATGAAAGCAACCTTATTACTCAATGGATAAAGTATATTTGTAGAATGAACGACTAAGAAATAAGGTAGAACTAACGATTAAGAAATGAAAATTTAAGCACCTCATTCCGAAGATTACTTTGAATCTGACGCAAATAAGGCAGTTCTCAAAGACTATTTTAACCATTTTAATGTAACGATGAAAGACTGGCGCAAATGATACGAATACAGAATGGACGACTCCATTGAATATAATAATCCACCGGAAACAATGAATAAGAAAATTGAATAGCCAGGAAATAATAATTT
>JAPMOQ010034961.1:599889-639578 GCA_026543055.1 Argiope trifasciata | reverse complement strand
ATCTCCTATAATCCCATATAAATGACCATTCCGTATTCTCGTTTTCTGTATTCACGGCCTATTGGAACATATAGCCCACAAATAAAGAGCTTTTACTATACCACACTATTGTGGAAAGTCGCGAAGACGAGAGCCGAACGCAAGATCATCGCCCTGATCGGGGCTATTTGGAGCGGACGGATGCAGTCCATCACGCCTCTACCGAGACAGGCCACGTGGGAAAGAGAACGCGGATCATTTACCACGCTTTTCAATCTGACCGACGCTCATGTACCACCATTAAAAGTGACCGTTTTCTTGAGAATGACGAAAGGAAGCATCGTTTGTCTTAAAGCTGTATAACGAGCTATAATCGCCATCAAAATATCATCGACATTCCAGTTTTGAAATCGTACTTGAATGAAATGCATCCCCAAAAATATAGGAAGATAATTGGAAACCCATCCAAGTTTCAGCAGGTGAATATTATTTTCTGGTCCATTTTTTTAATGTTTTGTAACAATCAAAATTTTGGGTTACATTTTATTTCATCAATGTGTAAATAATGATTAAATTTAGTGTGCAAAATGGAATCAAATATTTATGCTCTGTTCAGAATGGGAAAAAAACAACTTTGTTTTGTTAAAGTTAGGGCACATGACAAAAATTTCATATAAGGGGAAAAAACTATAGTATTAGCCGCAACTAAGTTAGAAATGAATTAGATTTAGGATTAAAGAATTAAAAAAAAACTGATTTATTAAGCTATAGTGTTTTCTAAAAATATAAATAAATTCGACATATTTTCATAGCATTGCAGAATTTCTTTTGGGACACAGTTCATATCCAGCATAAATAAAATCATTATAAATAGGTACATTCCAAATATCCACGCGAGTTTAATTCCACATGTTTTGTGTCAGAATTAAAATCAGAATGATTTACAGAAAAATTCGTAATTTAAATATTTGACTCTTTTTTTCATACAATGCAGAGTAAGCCTGCTTATCCTGTTACATAATGTATATGTCCGTTCAATAAATTTATGTGGTGTATAAAGTATCTTTAAAAGTGATCGATTTAATTAATTTTAGGTGATTACGATATAACTGTTTCATTACTTTCTAACATTTCTATTCTATTTTTAACAAAATTATGAATGTATAAAATAATAATGAAAACATTTTACCTCTCTCATAGAGAAAAATGTTTTTATTAACCATGCAATTTACGAAATAAGTAACTTTACATGCAATTTACGAAATAAGTAACTTCACATGTAATAAGTTAAAAATATGATACTTAAAACAATCGAATGCGATGACATACAATTGAAAATATCAATAATACGATAAATAAATAACACTATTCAAATACCAAGCAATACAATAAAATAAGTAACCTTTTTAAAAATAGCATGATATTAGTTATAAAAGAATGAAATAATTTAGTAACAGAAATAAATAAGTAACCAAACCTTTCAAAATATATAAAGCTGTAATCAAAAAATAATAAAAAATTATCTTTTATTTAATATTTCGATATCTTTATTTTCAGTATACAAGCTATTCAATCAATAAATGATCTAGCCATCTTTGGCGAACAGCTGTTCTCTCTCAAATTATGTATTATATATTTAAAATAATTTATCATAAAAATAATCCCTCAGCTGCAACCACCGAATTGATTTTGCCGATTTTTATATCACATGAAGACAAGGATATCTAGAAACGTCATCAACGGTGTTGATTTCAAAAAATTAACGTTCAATTTCGAAAGAAAAGTCAAAATGGTCAAGTCATTGGGCATTCTCTACAGTATAAAACTTTCGATAGAGTTCTCCATTCTCAGAAAACTAAATAAAATATCTAATGCATCGATTTCGCCGCTTTTTATTTTCAATGAAAGTTCTTGTTCTCTAAATGCATTATCAAGTGACAACTGGTTCTCCCACCTTTATTTTCAAAGGATATTACAAAATAAAACTTAGACCAAGTTTCCGATTCAACAACTGGCCAACTTTCGTGATTTTGAAAGCCTAGTTAAGCAATCAGATGTTCTATCATTATTCTCTCTGAATGCGTTACTATTTGTTTTAAAATCATTATTTAGATGGGATGTTTGCAAATAAGCTCTATACTATAGGTTACACGATAATAATATAATATCATAAAAATCTGTAATCATAAAAATAAACACTCTAAACTGCAAAAAACGGGGTGAGCAACAGAAAATGACTGCCAACGTGTAGAAATCGTGGGATACGCAGCTGGAGGGTTAATGCATTCACAATTTAAAACAGAGCTTCCCAATATTTTGCTCAGCTATATTTTATCAAAACTGGACGATATGATTATACTTATACCGTTCATATAGTGGCAGAAAGAACATTGTAAACACTGAATTGTCAATACATCTTGAAAGGAAAAACTGTTTTGCATCAACATGAATAAAAGATATATCTAAAAAGAGTAAACTGCCCGTTCTATTTTGGGAACAAAAGGATCGTAGACTTCAGAAAAATATAAATTAATTTCTCTTTAGACATTACGTTTCTTAGAAATTCACATATAAATTAGACATATTAACAAAAACTTAAATGTCCATTATATTCACCAATTGAAATTATTAACAATATAACTCTACTCTTAATGACATTATAGTATTCAACTCTAAAAGTTATCTTTAACAGAAATGAAATCTGAGGAAGTAAAATAAAGAATAACGAACAACAAGTATGTATGAAAAACTTACCTGGAGGGCATTTACAATCAGTGGACAGAAGGTTTCGCTTGTACCGCCTCTTCAAGAGATCAAATCCCATTTGCTACAAAAAAAAAAAAGAGAGAAGTAATCAGTAGTTATTACATATTACCTTTAAAAAAATCATCGTTTTTATTATGATTTTACACTGGAAAAAATTTCTTTTCTATTTGCACAATACTTGTAGTTTTTTCTAAGTCAATACATATGAGCTTTATTGAAATGACTTCTCTTTCAAATAAAAAAAGAATCTCCACTTCTCTCATGCTTAAATAAGCAGTTCTTAGGAAATAAGCAGAGGAAAAGAGAGAAACATTCAAAAAAGCACTTGTTATTTATTTAACAGAAAAAGAAACCTAACTGTACTAGTTTCCATAGCAACAGGTTTGTTCTCCGTGGAGCTTCAGCCTACCTTCACAACATTTCGATATTTTCTTAACGATTGTTTTTTCATTGAACTGAAAATTTTCTTTTGGAGGCTGAATATGCTCCAATGGTTCTTCAAATGTATTTAGAAAGAATTCGCATCTGGAAATTGGAAACAGTTGGGTAAGAAAAATTTATCTTCGTTTGCGTTTACCAAAGTTTATCTCTTATTATTTTCTTTATATGACGGAATAAATCATGTCAATATCATTTTATAATAAGTTTTCGCAAATTTTACTTCAAATTTGTTCACTTTTATTCTAAATTTTTTCTTTCCGATAAAATGTTTTAAAAATTATGTTACTATCAATTTATCTAACGATAAGAGTCTACTCATGCTCAAAATATACGTCAAAGGCTTTAGACACTCAGTAAAAGATAAATTATGGATCCTCTTAGAAGCCAAGAATCCATACAATAATACATTGAAGTGACAAAAGTCGTGGAATAGCAATATGCAAATATACAGATGGCAGTAGTATCGCAGCGAAAAAGTATAAATGCGCAGTTCGTTTTCCAGAGCTTTCATTTGTGTTCAAGTTATTCATGTGAACAGGTTTTTCGTGATTTATGGCGGCACGACGAAAATTAACAGACTTTGAACGTGGAATGTTAGTTGGAGCTAGACGCATGGGTCATTCCATTGCGGATATGGTTAGTGAATTCAACATTCCGAGATCCACAGTATCAAGAGTGTGCCGAGAGTATGAAATTTCAGGCATCACATCCCATCATAGACAGCGCAGTGGGCGACCACCTGCACTTAACGACCGAGACCGTCGACGTCTGTGTAGAATGGTCATTGTTGATAGACACGCAACACTTCGTCAAATAACTGCAGGAATCAATGTGGGACGTGTCCGATAGGACTGTGCGCCGAAATTTGTCTTCCTTGGGCTATGACAGCAGAAGATCGACTCGAGTGCCTTTACTGACAGCACGACATCGCCTGCAGCGACTCTCCTGGGCTCGTGAGCATATCGACTGGTCCCTAGACCAGTGGAAAACCGTGGCGTGGTCAGATGAGTCACGATTTCAGTTGTTACGAGCTGATGGTAGAGTTCGAGTGTGGCGCAGACCCCACGAAGCCATGGACCCAAACTGTCAGCAAGGCACTGTTCAAGCTAGTGGTGGCTGCATAATGGTGTGAGCTGTTTTTACATGGCATGGACTCGGTCCTCTGGTGCAACTGAACCGATCATTGACTGGAAATGGTTATGTTCAGCTGCTTGCAGATCACTTGCAGCCATTCATGGACTTCACGTACCCACACAACGATGGGATTTTTATGGATGACAATGCGCCATGTCACCGGGCCAGAACTGTTCGCGATTGGTTTGAAGAACATTCCGACAGTTCCAGCGCATGATATGGCCATCTAGATCGCCCGATTTGAATCCCTTTGAGCATTTATGGGACATCATCGAAAGGTCCGTTCGTGCCCAAACTCCTGCACCATCCACACTTTCACAATTATGGACGTCTATACAGACAGCATGGCTCAATATTCCTGCTGAGAATTTCCAACGACTTGTGGACTCCATGACACGTCGAGTTGTTGCACTTCGCAGGGCAAAAGGAGGACCGACACGATATTAACAGTCCTCCCATGACTTTTGTCACTTCAGTGTATTTTGTCATCATTACAATTATTAAAAAATATACACATCAAAAACGCTATTAAGAAACTAATACAATTTCAGAGGAGTGGAGTGATTTTAAATATAAATCATAAGAGATTTTAAAAGCAAGTCAATTGGAAAATATAGATACATTCGAAAAAAAATTAAATAAAACTACATAGCAAACTATTTTATTTAATCTGTCAAATATTCCTCTTTAGTTGTAGCATAATTATTAGATATTCCAAAACAACGTAAAATAATTAGGAAAAATAAAATTAGAAAAAAAAATACAAATTTCTCTTGCTGAGTAAAAACCAAACGGAAGAATAATTTTCAGTGCTTTTGATTTTTACAATTTCTTTAAAAATTGATTTGAAAGTGATCATTCCTAATGCATCTAAAAACTGATTATAATAGTAACTGGGAATCTGTATGTTTCATACATTTCACATTTTATCTTTTTAAAAATTGTTTAATTAAACATTTTCAAATCTTTCACCCAAATATCTTGAGTAAAATATGAATTTCGCACTACCAATATTAAGACAGAAAAGCGCATGAACTAGAACATGCTGAATTCGCTCCGGTTTATAAATAACAGATTATCAATAACTTGATACCTAAAACTTCTAAAGTATACAGTAGCTGTAACCGAACATGAAGGGGTTTGGTAGTTTGAGGGCGATTTTGATTTCACTGGGAATTCCTAGATGTTCAAGTAGATGCAACACATCATTCTTTCTTAATCAGTTAATATGAAATACGTAGTACGGACATGCGTGCGATTCGAAGTACGAGAAAAAGTGTCGTGCTCTTAATTTCATTTAACTTAGATAATAAATTAAAGCAAAAAAAAATCTTAATATCACTAATTTCAATTCATGAAATACATAAGATATTTATTCTTTAATATCATATATGTTTAAAAAATATAATTCATTAAAACATAACGAATTTCTAAAATTAATAATTATATATAAAATAAAAATTGATGTTTATTGACCTGATAACAACAAATACATAAAATATCAGATTTTCTTAAAGCTAAATAATTTCTTAAATATACTCAAACAAAAAAAAACTTCGGTAACACTCATTCCAATTGACAAAATAAATAAAACATTTATTCTTTAATATCATATGCAATATTTAAAAAAACACAATGAATTTCTAAAATGTAATAATAGCACATAAAGTAAAAACTGATGTCCATTTACTTGTAAACATTAAACACATAACATCAGAATATTTTTTAAGTCAATAATTTCTCAAACATAAAATTTTTAAAAAGAATTAATCCTGTTGTTGACTTTGTAAAGAAAATTAGAAGATATAATTGCGATGAAATAAAAACTGGAATTATTATTGACAATTATTACAATGACAAATGTTATTGCATAATTAATCCATACTAGATTCATTAATTTAACAAATTACTTCACATTCCTTTACGTTGCAACTAGTCAGCTTGAAACCTGAAAAATTACTTGAAAACTTGAAAATTTATAATTTCAACTTTCTAAATAAACAACAACAAAAAATTTGATAAGAAATATCTACTTTGTCAGTTTTGAAATTATTTAATGAGAACAAAATTATACTAATGAAAGTAATCAATTAAAAAAGATCTGTTCTAAATTCTCAAAAACTTCCCATATTAAATAGAAACATATTTATGTTTATCATGATAAATCTTAAACGAATATTTAAATATCAAACGAATTCATTTAACTCACCCACTTTCCTCCAAAACTTGCAATTAATCTGCAGGAAAATATTTTTGAAAAAAAAAATAGATCTCTCGTTTAAAAGAATTTCAAATAAGACAGTAAAAGAATTCTTTAAGAAACAGATATTCTAAAAATTGAAGTTCTTATGTAAAATCTTGCCAACCCGTGAAGTGTATAATTCTTAGTATCGATGATTTTGTACTGCCGAAAATTTGATATAAACTTTCTCATTTTCGTTTCATAAAAGTTTTAATTCAATTTTAAAATAAGAATTTTAAAACTACAAAATATAAGAAGATAGTTGTATTGAATTAAAACTATAGAAAAAAGAAAAATATTCTTTTGATTATTTTTTTCACTATTTTCCTTTGTTTGTGTATTTTTTAAGACAAAATTTTATTTCTACTCATTAAATTCTATATTTGTTGAACATTTCATAATGCATAATGAAACTCTATTAGAGCAAACGATAAATTAAATCAATAAACTGTACTGTTTTAATAATTTTACTAGCAAAGCAAATAAAAAAAAAGCTGACATTTTATCAGAGTTATTATCGTTTGCGATTATAAACAATTCTAATTTGAGACACAAAAATATGCATGAAATATCTGAAAAATGGATTTCAGAAGAAAAAAAGAAATTAAAATTTGACATTTTTACATAATTTCAAGAAAAAAATCGCACGTAAGTTTAAAATTCCTGTTTGTGTTCATAAATTTAATAAAACACTTGAGAAAATTTTCATGAACTAAAATACTTCGCTTATCTAGTTACAAATCGAATATCCTTTAACTAAAAACTAACTTAATTGGACGTTTTATAATGGCTTCATATTCTTAATCAGATATTTCTTCTATTTGACTTCGTCGTAGAATTTGAAATAAATACTGCATTTTTTTAGTAAAACGAGCGTTATATAGTTATGTAGTAAAAAGAATTCACATATCTTTTAAAAGAAAGAAAATTTAGTAACATAATTTATGAAATATTAGTTGGTTATTTATATAACCTGTGCACCAAACCAAACCAATATGTGCGGATTTTAGCATTCCACTTAATCTCAAAGAGTAAATAGATTTAAATTGAATAAAAAAAAGAGAGAATATTTTTAGTAAAGGAAATATTCCTTTTTTTTTTTTTTTTTTTATTTCTTTTTTCTTGATCATCTGCATTTCTTTATGAAACACGAAACCTAGATTTTTATTATAAATTCAAAAACTTTTTATATTAAAAAACAAATGATTAATGTTCTCTCGTTGAATTTCATCACATTTTCTAGAATATATTATGCTCAAAGGAATGAGCATCTTATTTTTACATTGATTAATTACTCTTTAAAAGAAATTCTAGGAGATAGTTTTTAAACTGTTTTTACTTTCAATGTAAATAAAAAGGGTAAGTAACGTTTTAATTCTTCCAAATATATTTTAATAATATATATACAAATAAGCTATTTAAGTAATCACTATTATTCTACAATAATTGATGCTCATGGCTTTCAAAACAATTATAAAAATAGTCTAATATTACTACTTACTACATAAAAACTACATTTTTTATATTATTATATATTAATTCATTAGATATATATTAATACATTAGAGAACTAACTGAATTTTCTAAAACTCTAAAAATTCAATTCAAAATTTTTTAAGAAGAATAAACATTTTATTTTGCTTTGTAAACATATACATGTTGATGCATTTATATGAAAATTTAAAGATATCTTTCAAAACAATCGAATAATTTAAGATGCAATACTTATATTTTAACAATATTAGCTACATCATGCCATAAAGTTTGAAAGCAATATATATTTCTCTTTCAGTAATTTTTATTAAAAACTATTTGGAGTACTTGATACCGCATTTGAACTGTTTTACATCGTTGATGGTAGTAAAATCATAATGTAGTTTAAATAGTTTATTCATCTCCGAAACAAAACATTGAAAATAATTTTTTGTAAATTATCAAGGTTTATCTATTTAAATAAAAATGAATGTTTGTGTGTATGTCCTTGATGCGCTGCAGTACCGCACATCCGATGAAACTTAGAATACTTATTACTTGCACTTATTTATTTCTGCTGAGGATAGAAAAACAAAAAATATATTTCCAACTCTAAAGTCTTGAAAAATAAAGTTTAAAAAAATAGAATTAGTATTATTTATGCTTCTCCTTTATATATCATTCCATTTCAATGCATTTCCGATCCGAAAATAAATATTATTCCGTCAATCCTCCCTAATTAAACAAGACAGTTATTTTAAATTCCAAACAATGTTTCCAAGATTATTTCTTCTGCGGCAGAAATGCGTCGGATTACAGCTAGTATGTAATATAAGATAATTACAAAACAGTATGATGGAAATATCCATCACAAAGAAAATTTGCATGTTGAGTTCAGCATGAAATCTTCAGAGTTCCTGTCTTCCGGGTACCAGCCAGTTTAAAATAAAATAAAAGTATTTGTATGTTTAATAAGATATAGTAACATACTCTTCTTTTTTTTAAAGTCTAATTGGATTTCAAATGTTTATGGAAAAGAAAAAAAAAACATAAATTGCTTGAAAAGCATTTTTTTTTCTTTTAATATTTATCATTACATATCCCTCCCCTCCATACAAAAAATTGCTTAGCTCTTCCCAAATTATTACAAAGAAATAAATACAATTTCCGACAAATTTCACTTTCGAAAACCGGAACTTAGCAGATTGAAAACGGTTTGAGAGAAACGGGGGTCGGCCATAATCATGTATTTAGTATGCGTGGTCACGTGACGGCCACCCCTCGTCATTCAGCTGTACGCGAAAGGAT
This sequence comes from Argiope trifasciata, assembly GCA_026543055.1. NCBI lineage: Eukaryota > Metazoa > Arthropoda > Arachnida > Araneae > Araneidae > Argiope > Argiope trifasciata. The sequence continues at coordinate 630,235 of JAPMOQ010034961.1, read as the reverse complement.
TTACAAGGCATTCTGGGAATTCACGGCTGTTCCTCTGCGACAAGGAATGCATTAATAATCTGGCAACAAAGCACGAGCTAATTCGGGTTACAGTTCGAGATTCCCGCGCTAATTTTAGAACAATTCGCCATTTAGTGTGAGGCTCTTATTCACTTCTGTTCAACTCTATGGGACGGTTGAGTCGTTTGCTAATCGCCCGTCTGAATTGCAGCTGACAACAGTAACTTTCGGAATTTTGTTCATCGGCGTTGATGAAAAATCCGGATTTTATAGCTTTCAGATTTTTCGACTCTTCAGAAATTTGGGCTATCTTTATTTCTCTACTTTAGGAGCGAAATAAAGAGTAAATTTGCGCAATATGTTAAAAGATGGAAAAAAAGTTATTGGAAAGACAATTCAATTAAGAAAATTATCTAGCAGCTGTCATGAAGGATTTTTTTTTAAAAATAATCCTTTAAATAAACAGAAAAAATTATACTGCAAAAATTCTCAAGTAATTCTTATTAAGCATTTTATGTAAAAAATATTTCATGGTAATTTCTGTCACTGAATTGCTTTTGTTTAGCTGGTTTCTTCAGGTACAGCCAAAAATTTCCATTACGAATTGTGTGTTCAAAAATCAATTTTTTGTATATGCTTGGAACACGGCATGGTCTTAAATCTAGCTGGAATAAAAATGTTTCACTGCCTTTGGGAAAAAAACTTGCAAGTGTTCGTTTCAACATTCTGAGATTATTACTTTTCGACTATTCTATCTCGATCAGGAGTGAGAAGCGGAAGGATGAATTTGGAGGAATTTTGCTTCATTATCACCCTTTCTCTCTTCGTTCAATTTTTTTTCACTTGTATATGAGTATCATATCAGTTTTGACTTTATCATTTTATTTTTATTTAGTCTGCGAGTAATCCGCGTTTACTTTATTGTTAAATGTGAACATCTTTCCCTTTCCTCTCACTCCTATAATTAACTCATCCTAACGCATGCGCAAAAGTACGGAGGATTTTAGAATCCGTCGATAAACAATATTGGTGAAAGCTTTCTTTCTTTCTTTATTTTCGACTATTTTTTCACTATCCATCATGAACTTTCTGCCAATGACTTTTAATATCAAACAACATCAAAACGAAATTCCGCATATTGGCAGTGCTTGTTAACGAATCAGATGATTATACAGGAGGTTTATTTTATGCCATTACATAAAAAAAGTGGGACTTCGTGAAACAATATTATGCCTAAATAGCATTGTCCAAGTATTCTGCCCGTACAGTTTAAATCGGCTAATCATTTTAATCATTATTTATAAAATCAACTCTTAACCCCTCCTAAAATTGGCCATTCATGATAGTGAAGCTAAAACTGTAAAATAACTATTTGTATTGGATTAAAGATATTTTGTACTAGCTATACCTGCGACTTCGTTCGAGGGGAAATTTTGATGTATATGCATGAAAACTCACGGTCTGATCAGCAGTCGGCAGGGGCTGTCTAAAATCGTCTGCGAGCAAAACGACAACGCCACCTGCTTGCCCAGGATGCCTTATGTGGTTTAACGCCTATATTCTTTCTCGTTCCATGCTCTTCACCTGCACTGGTACAAAAGGATTCCCCGGCCGCTGTTTTTGGTCTGTTAATGATTAGGTCATGGTGAGGGCCTTCTGATAAAGCACTCTCGAATTTATCCCACAGGTGGAGGGGGTGGTTGATGGTCCGCAAGTGCTCACTAAAATTGCAAACAGATCTTCTAGCTACCTTCATAGCCAGAGCTTTATTACTCCTCTCCGAAAGATTAGATTTGTGTTTTCCGGGTATTTCTAAAAACTATCAATGACTAATCAAAAAAATGTAAACTAAACTACTGTTTTTTTAAATAAAAAAAATAAAGATTTTATTCATTTTTTATGAGATGACAAGGGACACAGCTTTATTCACTTTTCTTAAGAAAAAAGAAACAGGGACTAAACTCTTTTGTGACATTTTACTAAGTTTCAAAAGCTTATTTTTTGGCATTATATCACTCTGCAAACAAAATAACTCGAAAATTCCTTCATTTAGAAGGATGGAATTTGGTTTATGGACTTCTAACCAAATCTGTAAATTTCTAACAAATTTTGCACGAAATCTATTCAGACAAAGTTTGTCTGCCTGTCAGTGAGAACAAATGAACTCTATAACTATAAAACGGAAAAAGTTCGGTAAAATAAAATTTGGCGTGCATAGATTCGATCTAGATTCTAGAATATAGATATTTATCAAATTTTGAAATATTGTTTTGAAATTTTAAAATCTTATTATTACTACACTAGCGTTTGAAGAATTTGAAAGGTTTTTCTTTGGCTTGAAAAAATTGATTGCTCATCATGGATTAATTCCGACATTTTTTGCTCCTTTTTGTGTGTGTGTCCATTTTATTAGACATTTCCTTTTTATAATTTTCCAAGTTTAGATATGTTGATCTTTTTTTTAATCATTTTCCCATGGTTTGTGTGTGTGTGTGTAATTGTCCATCATCTTAAGGAAGAAATATAGATTATTTTCCATGAAAAGAAAAATTCACAGACACCACAACGGCACTTTATAGCCAAGCATGGAATGCTTAAATCTATCTTATGAAATTGTGGCAAACATCTCTAACTTACCAAGCGTAAACCCTGCGTTATAATAGGTTTTGTTTTCTGTAGAAGGCGTGGTTGCTGGTACATTCAACTATCATAATGTGAACATCATTTTCAGACATAGCAATGTTCAGAGAAGGGATTCTGAACAATGTGGTTTGTTAGTTAATTTAAGTTTAACGACACAAAAGTCAAAAATAGGCTATACTATATGATTGATTGATCATTGCATTTATTCTTACACTAGCTGTACCCGACGCGTTGCTGTTAGACGAAAAATATAATATTAAGTGCACTCAATCAATCATTTGGCAATGTTTTATCGAAATAGGATGAACGGTACGATAGTATATAACATACGAACGAACAAACATTCCTTTCTATACATTAGATTCGTGTATTCTTTCATAATTGTAAAGCTTGGTGTTCTTTCAGAATGGTAATCAAAGAAAATTTATTGTATCACTTGACTCGTTTCATATTCGTTCAATATTCTCAAATTCAATTGAAAACTCTAAAGTTTAATTAAAATTGAAAAAAAAAACCCAGGTTTGGTCCACCCAAAATTTCTCGCTAATTTGTAATAATGTTGTTACCTCTGAGAATGACTGCAAGACATTTGCGTACTACAACTGCAAAATATGAGCCTTTCACTTGGATTTAGCATTTCTGCTACTTCTCCTTGGTGATTTATTTGGAGATTAATCATTGGTAAATATATGAGGTTAAAATTCTTTTTTTTTAATTTTAGGTAATTGTTCGATCTCTATAACCATCCCAAATGTGTAAACAATAAGCTGAGAAAGTTTTATCGGAATCGGATTTACGGTTTAGAAAGGCGCAGGAGACATACAGACAAACATTCATTTTTATTTATAAAGATGTATAATTTAAACAAACATAAGTATTGTCTTAACAAAGATAAAAGAAATGTTCACAGAAAAAAAAATGACCATTGCTTCAAAAATGTATGCATAATGCAAATGTTTTTTTAAAGCTGGTATTTTTTGGGGAGGGAAATGACAATTGCACAATTCATTTTTATTTATGTAGAAGATTGAACATTGAGGATGAGATGGATGGCAATGTTCAGAGCATTTTCAGGGCTGGAACTTAGAAAATACCTATCAAGCGGCCAAAATATTTTATAACCTCCCGACAAATTCCAGAGACCCTTAACTCTCATAGCTTCCCCTCACATACGAACAAAAATCAATACACCGTCTTATGCAAAACAAAGGCAGCAGTCTTCCGGCAGAAAAAAGTAAAGAGAAGGAAACAAAAAAAGGGAGGGAGTAGGTATCCCACTCTATAACCTTTTGATTTCGAATGAGATCATTTAGGCCAATTCCACTTCCTTTTCAAGCAGGCAACCTCCGGCTCCAACAATGGGCCCTCCGGCGAACAGTGACTACAAAGTACAAAGCCAGTCGTTCTTCATTCTCTGCAGATATGGGAGGCAATTAATTCTCCCCACACCCAGGAGGGCAATCGCGATCGATTAACGTGGCAATGGGTGTGTTGAACGTGCCAATTACTCCGTCTGAATCACAGTCGTCTGGGGAAGGTCCCCCCCCTCCGGTCGAAGATGGCCCATCACGTGCCCTGGCAAGTTTTATCGGGTGTCAATAAAGCCACAGCCATTCCGTTTCCCGTGTTGTTACATGACAATTTGTCTGATGGAGAATAAAAGCCCCGTCGGCGAACTTTTTATTGCGTGGGTCTGGAGTGATATGAAAGGTTTGCAGGAATGCCTATAAGTCATTCTCGGTGTTTTAGAATAAGAAAATTATTTGTTTTAAAAACAGATTTAAGGTATCATTCTGTTTTAAAAACTCTGGCTCTCGATCACATCGGCGAATTATTTTTTTATTGCTATTTCTCGCAATTCAGACTTTCCTCTTTCTAAAACAGTTCATCTTTTCCAGGAACCGACCTATCACATATTCACATATTTTTTCAACAAAAATTTGTCTTTCACTGCAATTTTCTCAATACTTTCATTTTCATAAAAATTCTCCACCTTTCACATGATATCACAAAAACTAATAGAGGTATCTATATAAAAATTTCAGCTTGTGTTCTAAATGATACGGGAAATGAAATGAACCAAAAGTTTCATTGTTGGTGAACTACTTTTTCATTTACAGGTGTTTTTAGAATATTTAAATTGTGAATTTATGAAAAAATGCATCTATACGTATATTTTTACGCTTAATTTCTTTGAATCTCAAAATTTCTCTTAGAATTTGGTTCATTTCCCTCATCATTATATTCCATAACTTGTGCACGAAGAAAAATAGGAATGATGCATCACAATTTCGTGTAGAACGTTAGCTGTTTTCGTTAATTTTCATCAAAATTTACAACAAATTTTCCTATTTCACAAAATATATTATATTTTCATATATTTTTTTGTATTAATTGTATTTATAATTTACAATACATCTAAAAACCATAAATAGTTTTTTTTTAATTCAAATATTTCAAAATTTTTCCTTTGAAAGCAGTCGGATATCTTAGACGTATTCTCAACAATTTCTCAAAGGTCATTAAATATACACTGTTTTCGATTTAGGAATTAATATTTAGAGTGGTAAGTTTTGAATTATTTTTCATACTGGCAAGACAATTTACGCATCATAGTTACTTGACAAACGCCTTCTTCCTTCGAAGCACATGGTGAATTTTAAAATAAATCGGGGTAATGATGTGTATCAAGTTTACAAGAATTATGTTCATTTCATTTGGAAAAAGTATGCACCAATTAAAATAATAATTTCCCATTCGACTATGATGGTCAATATGCATAGTAACTATTCTGAGTTATAAATATCATTACATTAATAGAAAAATTCAGAATAGTTCTTTAATATAACAAACTAGATACGTAAAGAAATTTTTAAAATATTAATTATAAATTGAACGTACAGAAAATCGGATCGGTGGTATAGTTTTTCATAACTAACTGTTCTTATTTTTGCATGATCTCCCAAACGCTAGCTATTAGCTAGCTTTTTTAAAATCCTGAAATAAAATAAGACGTAACAATGCATCACATAAAAATAATTTTGATAATATAACAATGAAATTAAAAGTGCATACATTGTATTCAGAAATAACAGCTTTTAAAGCTGTGACGGATGTAAAAATATTTTGCCATAATCTTCGTTTTAACTTCCACAAAGCAATAGTTTACGCTCCAATACCCCTTTTTAAATATTTCTCTGGTGTTTGAAAAAAAAAATTCGACGTACTCCACTGTTTTACGTAATATAATTATTGTTGATCACAATGCATTAAAAAATATATAACTAATTACCGATTATTCTAAAAAATACTACAATGTCCTTAAGAAGCAGATGCTACGCAAAATTATTTGATTTTTAACTCATAAGAAAATTAATGGAATAGAGAATTTCAGAACATTACCATAAGCTTTTGCTGTTATAAATGAGTGACATTAGTTGCGCATCAAGGAATCGACACTAAGATGCACATTCGGAATTATAAATATTTTCGTGTAGCTTTACAAAACTTTTCTTACGCATTAATCGAAATTCTTTATGGTACTATTAACAAAATATTACAATTGAATCCTTTTCCACAAGAAACTACTTAGATAAAATAAGTCCACTCTTTCTTACATTGGAACTCATAATTCATAAAATGATAATTGATTCCTGATTGATGGTGATTCCATCATAAATGAAAGCAAACAGATAACCAAAAAAAAGAATCTCTAATATGAGAAAAACTGTGTTTTTCGTCAGCTTAATGTTGATCATATTCTGTAATCAAATGATTTTCTGAGGCAAACGCTCTTGAGGATTAGTTTTCACAGAATTTCTAGTTCCTACTTAATATTTATTATTATTATTAAAAAGTGTTTCTTTTGAAGAAAGATATCATCAAAATGTCAGGATAGTAAATAACATTTATCTAAAATAAATAAAAATGAATGTTTGTCTCTAATGCCTTCCTAAATAATTCACCCGATGGCGATAAAACTGGGTCAGCTTATGGTTTACACCTACGGGAGGGTTATGGGGATAATACAATTGTTATTTTTTTAATTGAATCTCAATCGCATCCATTTACCAAGAATGGATATCAAAATAACCCGCCAAGGAGACAATAGATTCTGTAAAAATGCTAAATCCAAGTGAAAAGTTAATATTTTGAAGCTATTGAACGCAAATGTTAGGTAAGTCATACTCAGAAGTAACAAACAACCTTATCACAGATTATGCGAGAAAGTTTTGGGGTAACCAACCTTGGTTTTTTTTTTTTTTTGTAATAATTCAATTAAATGTTAGCGTTTTCCGCTGTAACCAGAAAAAATATTGTAGTACAAATGATTTTGCACTATCTTGATTTTCAAAAATAATCGTTTCAACTCTATTAACGATTTATTGTACAAATATGTTTTCTACGTTTAATCCGTTTTAAAAGAAAATATTTCATTCGCATTTTCTAAAATTAAGAATTCTGAAAGAATATTGTACACGAAATACAATAAATAGTTTATTTCATCTAAAAGAACCTAGAGATTTACAATTTCTGAGAGAATCTAAAATATTAAAATGAATATTTGTTTGTTCGTATTTTATCTACTGTCGTACCGTTCATTGTCAAATTATTGATCCCTTAAAATATTTTTTTTCGGCACTCCGGATACCAGTTAGAATAGAATAAAAGCCAACTTTGTTGAGCGGTAGTCTATTTTCACAAATAGTTAAAATCTCCCAAGATTTGTTTTCTGTAAAACGTTTTTTTCTGCACAGTTCGACTCTTTACACAGAAGCTCCAAGTTTAAAAACTAGCTGAATTAATCCCCTAAAATTTGATAAACAGAAAATAATTATAAAAATTAGAAATCTAGAAAATCGTACAAGAAATAGAAACAACTGCATTTTCAGTAAACGTAACATTTATTTTTCACAGACAACGAATCAGAATTACAAGGAAATAATGCTATAATTTTTCTCCTTATACTTTATCTTAGGTTTTTGGCATTTGTTTACGACAAACTATACTAGTAAATATAAATCTATATGTGATAATTTTATACTACCAGTTATAAAATAAATGACAATGTTAATCAAATGTTAAATGGCTAATCAAGTTACATTTGTATGAATTTTTTAAAAAAATATTGAAACTTTTTTATGATTAGAATGCATTTCTGATCATTTAGAGAAAGAGTGTGAAAAAACTAAGATTTGGTTTTTCCATATAAAACATTAAACTCTGACAATGTAATACTATCAGTAAAAAAAATAATTCAAATCTAACTGTCGACTTATATTTTTCCATTTTATAACCCCATTCATGAAAAAAATAATCAAATTGTCCTATAAATATTTATTTGGAAGAAAATAAAATCCAGTAATAAGGAAAGGAAAATAAGAACACACAAATACAGATCTAAACAATTCTGAGAACTCATTGTCTATTAAAATCGTACATTCATTTTCAGAAAAATATTTTTCATCGAATTTGCTGTCATTTTTCCTTAAAATTACTTATAACACCCACTTCAAAGGATAAAGAATTTTTCCATCAAAATTTATAATAAAAAGGAAACTTTAACGAAACTTTCATTTCAATATTATAACCTCAAAGTCGAGGATGAATGGAAGAAGATTTAAAATAGACAAGTTTTTTGTGCTCTTAGATATCTACACATTTTATGTTATTACACTCAACTGTTGCTTTGCTGCTTATAACAATAAATTTCTATGTTAATATTGTGTATAAATTTGAGGGGGGGAAAACAATATTTTGGAGTATTTTTCGTGCATTACTCATTTTTTATGTACTGCTAGATGTATTCAACATAGATTAATGGGGCCTGGTGGTAAGGCTTCAGAATCGGAGGATTTTAGGTTCGAGATCGAATTCCACTGAAGAACCACTGTTTAAGCGGGTATGGTGCATGTTAAATCCTTCAGGGCCAAACGTTCTCCAGCTGGTGTGGTGTGTAAGCTAAGAGGGAGATGTGCCAGCTCAGTATCGTTCTTTCCATATAATCAAGATTCAAAATGATGAAGTACTTCCCAAAATAGCCTTAGTGTTGTTTCGAAATGGAACGTTAATATAACTAAACCAAATTCAACATGGATTAGCAATAAATAAATAAAATTTTCTCTTTTTAAATAAACTTTTCCCCCAACCATTTCTTTCCTTAAAATTTCGGTTTTAATTAATTATTTTATTCACAATCATGTTATTTTTTGTTTCAATTACTATTATAATATTTTCGATTTTTGCGATGAGACAGTATAATTTTTTTTCGTATGAAACATTTTGATTTTTTTTTCTTTTAAGTTAAGAATATCCTAAGAGAAATTTTCGAAATTCTATTATTTTAATATTTTCTAGATAGATACATATACTATTTTGTTGAAACTAAATAATTTTTTTAAATAACTTTAAAATGATAAACATATTAATTATATCACTGTGATCAAGAAAAAAACGTTTCTTTTATTCGAGATAAGTTTAAATTAGAAAACAGGTTTTATCTCCCTTATTTATTACCCTTGACTAAAATGATATAAATTATTAATATTTGTTTGAAAATTGCATCCTCTTCATATGCCTGTTATCTGTACCCCTGAAGCTATTTACAATTCATAGCACAGACAACAGTCTCGATATGTCTTTTGTTTCAAAAACTCCATTTTGAATATCTTTCTTGCTAGTTGATTACAAATTTCCTGTATTATTATTATCATTATTCGTCCCGTGCCAAGGAACTCGTCTTCGCAAATGAGAAGGCAGCAGTCCACTTGCGTCGGTGGTAATTGAATTGCGAGGAGAGCTCGGAAAAAGTGAGCTCTCATTGAGATCTCTCGATTCAATTACTCACTCATCCGAATGCTCTCATCGATTCACTCATTGTGTTTTTCTCCTCCGGATGACTGATTTGCGCTCAAACTGGCGAGCTCGACAAGAAACTGCGCAGTTTACCGAGTGCACTCATAACAGTTATAAAATTGCACTGCATAGTAAACGGATACTTTTAAATCCCTCCTTAAAAATCGGTACACATTCTAACAATCCTGTCGTATTTCAAAAATATAAAAAGTGGGGAAAATATTTGACTATATGTAAATTTATTCATTTAAGTTGTTAGAATAAAGGAGCGAATGGAAAAGCTGTTGACTCCAGTTGAAAAAAGGCCTGTTAATCCGAAAGAAAAGGTTTAAACAGAAAATTTTAAACATTAGACAAGGCCTTTATAATGAATCATCGAATGCTTATATGATTAAATTAAAACAGAAATAAATTTTTAATATAGATTTGGAAAAGAATTTCATTTCTTTCAATTTGAATTTTCAAATATTTAAAATTATTTCCATTTTATTATACTTACACACACACACACACACACACACACACACACACACACACACACACACACACACACACACACACATATATATATATATATATATATATATATATATATATATATATGTATGTAATGTACAGAGAGTGAGAGAAGGAAATATCTGGAAAAATTGTCAGATCAGAATATCTTTCGAAAATTTAACTTGCTAAAAATGTACAACTATCAAAAAATATCATTAATTACTTTTCTATCTGTCGGATTTCCCGAATTAAAAAAAAACCTACTTTAAGAATATTATTTTACGACTTCACGTGGCATTATAGTAATGGATTTGAAGCCAATGAGGGTTTGGGACAGTCCAACGAGTCAAAAGACAGGCAAGATTTAACTCATATATCTACTCGCTCAATCTATCTCAAAGCGAATTTCAGTTATCGAGTTCACAGACACATAAAAGAATGGTGTACATGGAGAAAAACAATTTTTAAAAATCTATTTTTCGAATTTCAAGAGGTGTAAAACTTGGAGCATCAGCATCAATACTGAACCTTTTTGGCGAGTTATTTGGTGGTCAATGACAGGTTAATCGATGTGGTAAATAGATCAGAAAATAATTTTTATACTTTAGATGATTGTATTATTCCTATAATCATTCCGTAAGTGCAAGTAATATGTTGTCGAAGTTTTATCGGAATCGGATGAGCGGTAAGGCAGCGCATAAGACATGCAGACAAACATTCATCTTTATTTATATAGATTGGCAGAAAAAAGGAACGAAGATCAAAATTGATATATATATTGAAAAACATGAAAGTGTTGATAAAAAAGCTGACGCAATTTATTTAGCACGGTTTTATTTAACTGCTATATAAAGAAAATAACAAATTTTATTACAAATTTCGTTACACCAGAAGTGGATAAAAATTCATATTTAATGAAACTTCATTTGTCACTATAGACTTTAAATTTGTAGACAAGAGAAAAAAGTACAAGTCTGAAAAGTACAGGAAGGGCAATATTTATGGACAATTAAATAGTACTAACTACCACCACAGTACTAGCCAAGTCAAGTACCACCACCTGCTTTCGCCAAACTTGTTCGTCTAAATCATTTGTTTTTTAAGCAGTTAAATGATTGATATGAAATATATTTTTCCTTTCCTTGTTATTTGATATGATATACATTTAATTTTCGTAATTACTTTGATGTCATTCAAACTCTTCATCAAAACATTCAAGCACGTGTTTCAGCCAATCATTCAGTTCGTAGCTGAATTTTCACTTCGGCATTTATTTCGTGATATATGCATTTTGAACTTTCCACTTAACTGTTTTAACTGGATTTATGAGTTTCAGCCGCATCAGTTACAACGTGAAATACTTTTTGAAGAAATACATCCCATATTAATAATTAGCAGTCTAAAAACCCAATAATCCAGAGGAAAAAATTGGTTCCCAAAGGGGAATAGTATTATTAAAAATAAAAAGAACTCATAGTGAAACGAATGTTGAGAACTCAATAAAGAGAGCTCATAAACGAAATAAAGAGAACTCATAATGAAGCAATGTTTTGAGTCAAAAGTGTTTTGAATGTGACAAAACCATTTATGTACGATTTTTTATTTGAAAAATATGGACATTGATTTTTATTGGTAATTAATATTTGTTATCCCCTTACCATGGTTAGGTTTATTTTTACCTCCTACCAACTCTCTATGTGATAAAAAAAAATGATTAAAATTAGAGGGGGGAAATTTCCAGAGATAGAACTGGCATTATTAAGTTACTTATCTTTTAGGTTTCAAAATTTAGTAAATCTAAGCTGATATTTTATCTTATTTCCCATTTTATACAAATTGGCACAATTCACAGAGCTTATATAAAGTCGCATGCTATACCATGTATAGTGCATTTATAACTCCGGCATTTCAGCGACTCAATTCCCATCCAGCTCAAAACTCCACATACCAGAATCAGAAGAGGAGTTTTGAATCTCACCAAATGTAATTTTAATTGTAATCGCTGATGTAATTGATTGCTCCAGATAGCTGAAAGAATGGCCACTGAAGGTGTTAAGTTTGACTATGAACCAAGAGATGCTATCGAACATTTATCCCTTCCACTTTAGTTCGCACATTTTTAAAAATAAGTTTGTAAATCTATCCGTATGTAACATAGCCCTAGTAAATAAATGATACATTATCTAGATTAGATAATAAACCCAAATGACAATCCCCTACCAACAGCCTTTCTTGCATGCATCGAGCATATATTGGAGATACACGTTAAGGCATTGAATACTAAAAGTATATAACAAAATTCTAATAATGTTATTGTCATCTTTATGGATTGTACACATTTTCAAAAGAATAAATCCAGTGCACAAAAATAATGCTTCGATTCTCTGCCCTCGATGTGCATTTTTTGTTCATCTGTTGTAAATTATCTGCCGAAAGCTTTGGGTATTTTTCTACAAAAATCCCTTTGACGAATAAAAAAAAATCACGTTTTTTTTTATTATTATTATTGTTACCGCGCGATAGGAGACTGTATGCTTTCTATAAATTTCCTGGCAAAAAAATAAATAAAACAGAACGCTAAGGCGGGTAGTTGGGTTTAAGCTACAGGTATGATATGTAGATATTTCTTGGGTGGTATGTAGTTATTGAGAAAGGAATTTTCAATATTTTATTAAATAAAAATTAATTTGGCATTCAGATCATGCAAAAAAAGCAAATAACCGTACTGTATTTTTCTTAAGGTATCCGACTACGTTTGGAGGAAAAATTGGATTTCTAAAAAATTATTTAAAAATAGGGTCTTCAGATGTATTGCCAATTATAATACAAAATACTATAAATACAAAAAGTATTTGAACATATATTTTCAGAAATAGGACTATTTGTAGTAAATGTTAGTGAAATTTAACTAAAATGATTCACATTTTACACAGAATTGTAATGCAGCCATCCTATTTTTCTTCGTGTACAAGTTATATAATTTAATGTTGAACGGAATTAATCGAAGTCTACGAAAAGGTTTGAGATGCAAAGAAGGGTAAAAATACACGTATATATGCATTTTTTCAATAAATTCACAACATTTTTCTAAAAACACCTATAAATAAGAAAGTATTTCACAAACAACAAAACTTCCAGTTCATTTCATTGCCCATATTATTTAAAACACACGCTGGAATTTTTATGTGAATACCTCGATTAGTTTTGGGGATGTCAACGGTGGATAATTTTTCTGAACATTAAAGTTTTGAGGGAATTGAAGTGAAAGACAAATTCTAACTGAAATAATACTTGTCCTTGGAGGATAGGTCAGACCTTTCTTTCCTTCGAAAAAATGAACTGTTTTGGAAAGAGGAGAGTCTCAACTACAAGAAACAACAATGAAAAAATGAAATGAATGAATGAAAAATTCACCGATGAGGTCGATGACCAGTGTTTTGAACATAGTCGGATACCTTAAGTCGAAGATACTAGGGCCAATCTCACCTTACTCATTAACTGCACGACACTCATTTGATTACCCTTTATTACAGGGGGTGATTCGATAGCGACGCCGGGGATATTTTGTCAAAATGGGAGAATTTTAGTCAACCTTTCATTTTCAATGAACTTCCTATTATATCTTTCATTCATGTTTTTAGCTCTCAGTCAGTCTTACTGAAAATACTTTGATTTATGAAGCTCAAAATAAAATTTTAGCCACTATTATCAAACTGTGAGATAATGGATTAAAAAGGCAGGAAATTCAGATTTAATTAAAAACATTTTGCGAGCTGGAGTATACAGGAGAGTCTAAATTTACTGTTCCTAGTCACTGTTCTTCGTGAATAGACTCCGAGAACTATTTTTCTGCTTGATTTTAGGAAGTTTCAGTAGTTTAACAGTAGAAAGAAAATCAGCATATTATAGATTTTTTTATCTTTACAGAAAATTGTGTATTACATTCTTTCCTTAGATAACAAAAGGATCTAAATTATTAATACAGAAGGCAGTATGCATAAAAACTACATAGTATGATACAGAAAAACTACGTTGAAGGATAGTGGAAAATTGTAGAATAAGAAAAACTATGTTGCGCAATATAGGGAAACTATATTATAAAATACTGGTAAACTATACAGAATAATATTGGAACCCAATATTATATAACAAAAGTCTTACATTTTACACTGTTTCAATAGTGTAAAACAATACCATACAATACTATTTTTTTTTAATTTTACAATATCTTTAATGTTAATCAATGCCTTGTTAATTAAATTATACAATATCTTGCGCTACTTGGGGTTTGAATCACAACCTTTTGATGTCCGTCTAAATAGCATCTTAGTTTTGGAACGGCAAATATAATAATGGTGCTCATAGACACAGGACTAAGGTCACTTGAGTGGGTCCCACTACCTTGGAAGAGACTACCTGATTTAATTAAACCTAAAATAAACATCTGCCTAAATTCCTGGAGTTTAAGAAAGTTTTAGGCATTTTCAAATAAATTTCATTCAATTCTATAGGGAATGTGCACAGCTTCAGTTTAAAATAAAACATTGCTTAATTTCCGGAATATTATTTTTGCACCATAAAAGGCATACAAACATTCATTTTTTATTTATATAGTTGTATCATTATTGAGACAAAAAAAAATTGAGGGCTAAAATAAAATGACTCTTGATTTTTGTTTATTTATTTTTATACCCAGTTCCAACCCTCTCATTTCATAAGCAAGAGAGTGAGTTCCACTGGAATGACCCATTCTGCATGATATCAACTCAGAAACGGACTCCATCATTTCAGCTTTCATTCGAATGCCATCAAATGTACGTCAAAGCGATTTGCTTTTCTGCAGAAATCCTTCTTCCTGCCCGACAACTGCTGCAGCTCATTCCATTCCCACACGTTACTCCTTTTTTATCTTCCAACCTGTTGTTAAAATCGATTTGTCATGGCCGATTATCTATCTCCTTCGCAATTTACTAACTGTCCTTTACTTTGCAATCGAAGGCGACGTCGAACAAATCGATTTCCATTTGCCAAGCGGATTGTTTACAAGGAAAGACTCCTGCATGCGAGAAGATGTTTTCCGGATATATCGGTTTGCAATATTGATGCTATTATCATATATTCAGCAAAGTACCGATAAACAGTTTTTAATTGGATATTCGCTGGAAAATTCTTCGAGTTCTGAGGGAATTGCTTTATGCGGAGGAAGAACTGGAAAGTTTCTGTAAAACAAAGAAGTAATTTAATGAAATATTACGGAGGCTTCGGTAATCTGTGAAAAGAAAAAGATACCGAACCAAAAAGAAATACACCCCGTCTTGTCGTTTCTCGAAGATCAAAGCTACAGGCGCTTTATAAGATATATTGGTTAATAAAATATATAGATTAAATTCTCACTTATACTTACTAATAAATTCTTACTTTTTAAATTTGTGGAAGATACAGATATTATTTATCATATTGGAGAAACTGGCAAACGAAAAGCCTTTTTACAAATAGAATTAAATTATTTCTGATATAAAAACTATGCGCGGTTAAACAACGCAATGATTAATGCTTGTTTTAACGTCATTAATATATAATGCCAATATAATGATGTGATATGTCATCAGTATATAATTATCATAATATAATGATGAACTACGTCATCATTACATAATACCAATACTTTATCATTATATACATCATTATATAATACCTTTCCCGTTCCAAAGAGAAAAAACTTTTAGGTATAGATATGAGTAACTTGTGTAGAGTAGTTTTTACTCTGTAGCATGATGACCGAGGTGCCCTGGTAGTAAAATGTTGGCTGCGAAACCAGAGGATTTCAGGTTCAAGACTCTATTCTACCGAAGAAGCGTCGTGTAAGGGAGTCTCTTGCACGTTAAATCCGTCGGGGCCGAACGTCCTTCCGCAGGTGTGGTGTTGCATGGAGAGGGGGCTGCAAGCACAGACGTCGCCATCGTCATCTGACCATGGTTCAAAATGACGCCGTTCGTCCCAAAGTAGCCCAAGTGTTGCTTTACAACAGGACATTAAAAGAACACAACTAAACTAAAATCTATAGCCTGATTTCATTCCAGCACTGTTCTTAAAAGTGAGTAGGGCCTTTGGAATGGTAATAGAATAATCTGGAGTATCGTAGGAATTTTTCAGAGCTCATTTTTTTTTTATCAGAGAAACTCCAGAATATTTCTTAATGAAATAAACTCTTTTAAGTACAAAATATACCTCGGGAAAAATGTACAGAAAGAGTTAAACGAAAATTCTAAACTTTTCCTGATTAAAAATTGCATTATTTAAGGAAATACTGTTTATAAGAGAATAAAAGTCAAATAAAGAAACTCGTAAAGACGGACATTTCTATGAACAGTTCTTCATTTAAAAGAAACAGTTTTCTTTTATCATGCTCAGATTGATTTTTTAAAAAAAACTAATAATACATTTGTCTATTAGTATTATGAGTATTCATTTTCGCCGACTATTTATTCGCTTAAATAGTCGAAAATGTATTTAATATAAACATTTCTTAAATATGAATATTATAGCAACTCAGTTAATTTTTTGTGCCAACTTTTGCTCAGCATAGTTCCAGTATTTCCTGCCATACTACCAATCACGTCATATAAGTGGTTAATTGTGCAGCTGAAATGAAAGTATTTGTTGCAGTTCAAGTACTGACAATTGCAGTAATTTGTATATTCTTCGTTTGCGCGAAAGTAAAAGTGACAGCACAATAGGTTCCTATACTTCTCTCGTTTTCACTCAATAATAACGATAACTTTTCTACATAAATATAAAAAATATTCAGTTCTTAAAGTAAAAATGCTTGGAAGAAGTCTTCAAAAGCGAACATGGTACGAAAGAAAAAGAACACAAAATCTAGTGACCGAAGAGGTGTATATAAATAAATCTTTAAAAATTTTCAACATCATGACCTTTAATGAATATAAGTATTAGAGAAATTCAAGGAATAGCGCATCTATATAAATAAAAATGAATGTTTGTTTGCATGTCTCTTATGCCTTCCTAAACCGTTCATCCGATGGCGATGAAACTGGGTCAGCTTATTGTTTACATTAACGGGATGGTTAAGGAGGGAGTACAATTATTTAAATTTAAAAATTAATCACAATCGCATCTATTGACCAAGGATTCATCTCCAAATAACTCGTCGAGGAGGCAGTAGATTCCGTAGAAATGCTAAATCCAACTGAAAGGTGAATATTTTGTAGCTACAGTACGCAAATGCCATGGAAGTCTTTCTCAGAGGTAAGAACTTTATAATAGATCATGCGAGAAAATTTTGGGAAGATAAAAATTTTAATTAAATGTTAGCGTTTTTCCCAGTAACCACCAAAAATATTGTAGTACAAATGATTTTGCACCATCTTCATTTTCAAAAATTATCGTTCCAACTATATTAGGATATAAATATGTTTTCTACGTTTAATCCATTTTAAAAGAAACTATTTTAATCCCATTTTCTAAAATTAAATTTCAGAATTCTGAACGAATATGAACACGTAATACCATAAATAGTTCCTTTCATGACCATTCTGAAAGAACAGCAAGTTTTACAAATCTAAGAGTGAAGACACAAATCTTGTATACAAAAATGTATATTTTTTGGTAGTATTTTGTGCATTGTCGTACCGTTCATCCTGTTTCGATCAAACGTTGTCAGATTATTGATTGATTTCCTTAATGGTATTTCTTTCGGCGGCAGCAACGCGCCGGGTGCCAGCCAGTTTGAAATTATAAGTAGAAGCAAAATGTTAGCTTAAAAGATGCAAAGAAAATTTCTTAATATTCAAAATGTTGTTATATCAAACAGATACGAGCGATAAAGTTTTACGACTTGAAGATTATTCGAGTGGATGAATTGAGTTTCCAGGACGGAAATCTGAAGGCAGAAATGCGAGTTCAAACACATTTCGCTGTGAATTAAAATTAGAGCGATGAAATGATTTTCATTTCAAGCAAATAAACGTTTCAGGAATGATTTAAGAACGGCCGAGACACAATTCCGATTGCTTGATATGAACGCCAGGGCGAATTTTTTTCTGGTGGTTATTATTTAGAACAAGGGTGGATACACTTTTTTAGAGTACAAGTTATTTGTAATTTTTTCAGCGTCTTGCGATCCATCCATTGGCGTAGGTTTACAGTATTTATTATTACTTAATAATAAGACGGAATATGTATTTATTTACATAACTACAAACGTAATAATAATAGCCACAAATATAAAAAAAATCAAATTGAAGGTCAAACAATTTAAAAGACATTAGGATATAAATCGTTTCCATCTAAAGTTAGTTCTCGACGTTACAGTAAGTAGAAGACTGACAACCAGTATTGCGGTTATATCTTATACAAATAAAAATGAACGTCTGTCTCTTATGCGCTGCCGTGTCGCTCGTCCGATTCCGATACAACTTCCTATTACTTGCATTTACGTGAAGGATATATGCATAATACAATCACGCACACGCTCCTATAAAATAATACATCTAAAGAATCAAAAATATTTTCAAACCAAGGAGACAGATTCAGTATTGTTGCTCAATTCAAGCTAGACGTTCATATTTCGGAGTTATTGGACATAAATGCAAGTCTTTCTCTGAGGGTTTTATTTCAGAGTGTGCGGGAAAGGTTTAGGGGAACCCATCCTATAGGTTTGAAATTTTATCTAAACATTAACTAAAATGTTAGCGTTTTTTGCAGTAATTTCCCAAAAAATTAGAGTGCAAATAATTTTGCACCCAAAAATTATCTTTTCAACTCTATTAAAGATTTTATGGTGTAACTATATTTTCTATGTTTAATCCATTTTAAAAGAAAATATTTTAATCCCGTTCTCTAAAATTAAACTTGAGAATTCCGAAAGAATAGGAAACGAATCACGAGATGCAATCAACAGTTTCTTTCATTACCATTCTGAAAGAACTCCGAGCTTTACGATTCTAAAAGAATACACAAATCTAATACATAAAAACGAATATTTGTTTGTCGAGTAGAATAATAATAAAAAAAAGAAATACTACTTATGTTTCCCCTTTAAATTTCAATGAATGTACTCATTGCCGACACGAGAATAGATATCATTCTTCCCACCATTCTTGGTGAAACAAGATAACTGTTTCAAATTCAAAACGATATTTCAAATATTATTTCTACTTCGGCAGAAACGTGCCGGGTACAGATAGTCTATACTTATAATAAAGCTCAATGTGTGTGTGTGTGTGTTGGCGCTCTACAGGTCAGACCATTGGACCTACAGCTACCAAATTTGGTACGTGTATACCTTGGAGGTCGGGAATGTGCACCTCGGAGCCTTTTTTTCGAATTTTTAATTAGAATTTGAATTAATTAAAATTTAAGCAAAATTTCGACGTTTTTCCGCAATAACTTCCGAAAATATTATTGCACAAACATGATTTTTATATCCATTTAAAGATAAAAAAATTAGCTTTCTAACGGTATCAGATTTATTAATTTATAAGCTTCTATTTTTAACGAATTTTTAAAGAAATATTTTAACCATGTTTTTAGCACGTGACTGGATAAAATAAAAGAATGCCGGAAGTTCCAATAAAAAAAACTATCATCGCAAAATAAATCAAAAGAAATGATACTTTTAGCACGTGACTGGATAATATAAAAGAAACAAAAAATGTGATATTTTCGAAAAAAATAAATGCAAAGCAAACGTTTCTATTATTGTTTGCAATATCTAAATCATTTTATTCAACAAATCTTCTTTGTTTATGGTAAACCTGATTGAATTTAGACAGGATATGCATTGAAATCCCGACTTAATGGCATATTTCTATAATCGATTACAATATCTGTATCATTAATTCAATAATTTTTTTTTCTTTTTCACTTACTTTAAAAAAACATATTTAATATTTTGGCAGCATCACGGAAAAAAGCATTCTTAATTTCAGGCCAATCAATGCCCGGAATTGCTTCAAGGCTAATGAATATGTGACTTAATTGAAAATTTTAGAACGCATTACTCATGGCGAACCAGCTGGTCGCCAAAGGCGGCTAGTAATTAATAATTCTTGATCTTGCGCTGCATTCCAAGCGGTCGTCTGCTAGACTGGAACAATATTTTCTCTTAATGATATTCATCGTTGAAAAGGCAGATTCACACAAGTTGGTAGAACCA
Organism: Argiope trifasciata; assembly: GCA_026543055.1. Lineage (NCBI taxonomy): Eukaryota > Metazoa > Arthropoda > Arachnida > Araneae > Araneidae > Argiope > Argiope trifasciata. The sequence continues at coordinate 610,059 of JAPMOQ010034961.1, read as the reverse complement.
AAGAACGATGTTAAATGATATGCAGCTTTTTAAAAAAAATTAGAATACGCCCATTAGATTCCAAAATTTAATCTTGGGTTCTGCACAATGCGCTTTTAAAATTATGCCATTTTGAAGGAGAAAATCTTCGTCTTTCTCAAGAGATAAAAGGAATATAATGTCCCATAAACATGATTCTTATGGTAAGAGCTCGTCTTGAATCTTACTAAAGACGGCAGCTCCAAAATGGTGGTCCATCGTTCGTTCACGATCAACTTAATGCCCACTCCTAGTTCAAAACAACGTTTCTCTCCCTTTTTTTAACTTGAATTATCATTACAACTCCACGTACCACACTCCCTAATTGTTAACAACAGCACATAGTTGCAGTAATCTCTACAAATAAAAATGACTGTTTGTCTGTACGTCTCTTATGCACGGCCAAACCACTCATGCGATTGCTATTAAACTTTGAATACTTATTACTTGCGGGATGGTTACAGGCAGAGTAAAACTATGTCATCTACATAAATAAAAATGATTGTTTGTCTCTTATGCGCTCATGCGATTGCGACGAAACTGTGAGTACTTATTACTTGCACTTAATTGTTCCTGCTGAAGATAGAAAAACAAAAAAATATTGCCAATAATAAAGTTAAAAAAGATAGAATCAATTTTATTTACATTTCCTTTTTATTTATTACTCACTTTCAATGAAAGTATTCATTGCCGACAAGAAAATAAATATCCTTCCTAATCAAACAAGACAGTTATTTCAAATTCCAAATGATATTTCCAAAATGATTTCTCTCGCGGCAGCAACGCACCGGATACCAGATACTAACATTATAATATAATATTTTTACTTTTACTGTTATGTAAAACTATGCGCCTTCGCACTTATACATATTATCAATATAATTTTTTTAAAGGCACAGACGAACGTTTAACGGGAATCGGGAAACCGCATTTGCATAAGAATTATTGAAAACGTATTATCAGGTGTAATCGATCATTATCATGTATGTCTCAATAACTGCCGGTGTTGCTAATGTTCTCAACAAGTATTAATCCTCAAAATAAAATATATACCTAAACTGAATTTAAAATATTCTAATTTAAAATTTCTAATTTGGCACTATTCCGTAAACGATTTTTTTAGTTTAACCTAGAATTGTGTACACCAGATGGCGAAGTACTGGTTTAGATTAATCAGCGTGAATTTCTTGCAGAAACTTTAGCGCATATTATCAGCTAAAGATACTGTCTCTCCCCGCCCCCTACCAATCGCATGAAAATCGTAGAGTTGGACAAGGCCAGGAATACCCTGAGTACTCAGATTTTTATTTTTACACGTCAGAGTATTGTGCTTCAGAATAAATAAAACCAAATATGATTTTAAACACTTTTCTCCATCAAATGAAATCCAATTTGATACAGACTTACAATTTTAGTTAGAAGATCATACACCAAATGTCATACATCAAAATCATTGCGTTTCCAGGCATGCGGAAGTACTGACCGACGGACAGTTCATCCTCTGGGTGGCCTTGGTTTAAAATTTGATCAGATTTACATTTTAGATGTTTCAGCTTTTTTTCTTTTTATTTATTTACAAGCTGGTACCCGGCGTGTTGCAATATTATTAAGTGCAGTCAATCCATCATTTTCCAAAGTTCCGTCGAAACAGGATGAAGGGTGCGACAGTACAGAAAATGCGAATATTCACTTATCAGATGTTTGTCTTCTTTTAGAAGTGTAAAACTTGATTTTCTTTCAGAATGGCAATGAAAGAAACTATTAACGGTATCTCGTTTAATATCCGGTCGGAATTCTCAAATTTTAATTTTAGAAAATGGGGTTAAAATATTTTCTTTTAAAACGTAGAAAAAGCATAGAAAAAAATATTAGTATCATAAAATCGTTAATATGGTTGAAAAGATAGTTTTTTGAAAATTAAGATGTGCAAAACAATTAGTACTGTCATATTTTTGGAAATTGCTGCAAAAAATGCTAAGATTTAATTAAAATTTAAAAACCCCAAAGTGGGTCTCCCCGACACTTTCTTGCATCATCTGTCATAAAATTGCAACCTCTGTGACGCATGACATTTGTGTATTACAGATAAAAAATATGAACCTTTCACTTGGATTGAGCATTTCTACAGAGTCTCCTCGGCGAGTGATTTGGAGGTGATTGCTGAGTAAATAGATAAGTTGAGATCCGAATTTTAATTTTTAATTTTAGGTAATTGTGCCATCCCTATAACCATCCCGTAGATGGTTAATGAGCTGACCCAGTTTCATCGCAATCGGATAAATGGTTTAGGAAAGCGTAACAGACACACAGACAAACGTTTTTATTGTCCGTCTGCATCGCTGACAAACAGAGAAAGTTTTTTAGTTCGAAATTTGATAGAAATCTACAAATTACGCAATCTAAATTTTACTCATCTTGCTTCAAAGGTGTTTTAATTTTTATATTCAGAAACAGACGGACATAACTCCAAAAATGCATTTTTACGGATTCATAGAGGCTCGTAAGGTCAAAATTTCGATTTGGGGGGGGGCTATACTATTTTATATGTTTCGTGTACGAGAAAATAAAAATTAAGATTAGATATAAAAATGAACATAAAAACCCTCTTGACCTTAAGAATGAAACGTTTTGACAACTTTTCAATAAAGCGACTCTCTGATATTTTAAAAATAGCAAAAACAGCAGACTTTTCACCCAATATTTACATTTCCTTTCGCAGTTTCATTTTTAAGAGGCATTTCCCCCTAACACTTCTTTCTCTCTCCTTTCACGTTCTTCTGCAATTTCATTTCTTTCAAATTAGTTATCGTCTGAATTGAAAAATTTAAAAACGAAATAATTACATTTGAAATGTGCAATCATAAATATTAATTTTAAGGAGCTAAAAATAATACTCGGATATTTTTAGACGTTTCACTTTTGCTATAAACGTGTCTAGATTTATTCATTCCAAATCAATTTCCATGAAGACGACTTTAATTTTACTTTCATAATTCTTCATATTGCCGTATTAATGTTTCATGACAATAATGCTTTATAATATAATACTAACTAGAATTTCTGAAAACCAAATACTTGGAAAATTGTTTTCACGTTCATAGAAAAAAAATACGCAGTTTTTATTTTATTTATTACTAGCCGCCTTTGGCGACCAGCTGGTTCGCCATGAGTAATGCGTTCTAAAATTTTCAATTAAATCACATATTCATTAGCCAAAATTTAAGAAATAGTTAAAGTTAAAAGATTCAGTTATTTGTAGTTAAAGAGTCGGTAACTTTATTCGAAAAAACTTTTTGAGTTTAATGCTCTAACAATTTATCGATTATGCTTCCAAAATATTAAAATTGTTTTTTCGGTGATGTTTCCAAAATGTTAAATATGTTTTTTAAAGAAAGCGAAAAAGGGGAAAAATTATTGAATTAATGATACAGATATTACAAACGATTATAGAAATATGCCATTAAGTCGGGATTTCAATGCATATAATGTCTAAATTCAACCAGGTTTACTGCAAATAAAGATAATTTATGGGATTAATTATATATCTATTGCAAACGATCATAGAATCCATTGCCTTGCATTTATTTTTTTAGAAGATATCACATTTTATATTTATGTTATTTTATCCAGTCACATGCTGAAAGTTGTATTTCTTTAGATTTGATTTGCGAAGATAGTTTTTTTTTATTTGAACTTCCGGCATTGTTTTATTTTATTTTATCCAGTCACGTGCTCAAAAAAACATGGTTAAAATATTTCTTTAAAAATTAGTTAAAAATAGAAGCTTGAGTTACACATTAAAACACTGATATCACACGTTCATCTTTTTTTAATTAAAAGCTAAATATTCTTCATTTTTTAAAGCATTTATAGACTTAAAAAGAAAAAACATATTTCATATTTATTTCATTTCATGCAGACACGTGCTGAAAATTGCATTTTTAAATGTTTAATTTGCAATAATTATTTATTTTTTTAATTTGAGTTTTTATCTATCTGATGGCAACCTATTGATAAAAGATAATTTTTCCCCTTCCACTCGTAACGTGCTCCTGCAGATTAAATTTTATTGTTTTGTCCGAAATATATTGTTGAAAAATATAGTTGAAATGCTTCTTTAAAAATTCGTTAAAAATAGAAGCTTACATTATAAATTAAAAAAAATTGATACCGTTAGAAAGCTAATTTTTTAATCTTTAAATTGATGTAAAAATCATGTTTATGCAATCGTATTTTCGGAAGTTATAGCGGAAAAACGTCAAAATTTCGCTTAAATTTTAATTAATTCAAATTCTAATTAAAAATTCGAAAAAGGGGCTCCGAGGTGCACATTCCGGACCTCCAAGGTATACATGTACCAAATTTGGTAGCTGTAGGTCCAACGGTCTGGCCTGTAGAGCGCCAACACACACACACACACACACGCACACACACACACACATTGAGCTTTATTATAAGTATAGATTACGTTTTTTTTGCACCGTACTTAAATATTAAATAGAAAGAAAGACAATTAACCCTATTTTGTTAGCAATCCCAAAATCAGAAGTAAATAAGGAAGTAAAATATTAATTAATAATAATTCGGATAAAAGTAAGGGTTTTTTAGTAATTATTAATGAAGTCATTTCTATTGTTTTCCATATAACCTTGGAATTATAAAAATTACATATGATTTGTTTCCAAGTTTAAAAATCTCAGAAACTGTGAAGCAAAACCGAAACAGTTCTGTAAAAGCTTCCTCGATGGTTTTCGGTACTTCTTTTCCCGCCAGATTCTTCACTATTAACTCTTCATTTTTTCCTTTCCAAATGATTTATTTAATCTTCATTCATAACATTTTACCAAAACTGCTGTATAGTTACTATAAATGGGTCATTTTATTTTTGCTTCTAAAGTGATATTAAAATTTATGAGACGCAAATTTTTCGAACTAAAAAATAGAAGAAAAAATTGAAGTCTGGTAGCCGTCAAATGTGGAATTTAAAAAATATGCAAAGTTTTATCGCCAGTGTAATAAAACAGGGAAGCAAAAAAGACAAATTTACTATAGCAACAGTCTGAAGAGTTTTTCGAAGACAAAACTATTTTTTTTTCTTTCGCTCTCTGTCTCCTCAATTAATTGTGATGGTAGAAAGAAAAGTAGTATGTATCTAATTTTACTTATCAATGCTATACTTTTGAAAACGGTCATTTAAAATTACTTATAAAAAACTAAATTAATGCGCAAGATATATATGTGTGTGAGTGTATGTAATTATAATTTAGAAGTTCACTTACACTGAATTAATTTCCTAATTTTTAACTCGATTTAACCCGTATTCACTTCATTCTAAAAATGTTCTCTTATTTCCTGATCCGATTCCACGATCTCTGCTTCATTCATTCAAGGAATGCGTCGTAAAAACGTTTAGTCAGCGAATCCCACGGTAAGAGTGATAGATAAAAGTGGCTGATCTTAACAAATAGTTTTATAAAATGTGCGTTTTCTCTGCTTTGTAAGTCATATGTTTAGAAATCCCCAGGAGAAACTTAATGTAAACAATATTTTCCCTATCAAATTAAGCTATTTAAGATCCGGGATAAAATATTCGAGAGTTTTTCTTCCATTCTTCGGTCGTGTGTGTGTCAATGCTGTAATTTCGGATATTGTAATTTAATATTAATAGTAACAAGACATGAGTTTAGATAATGCCAAATAAGTATCAGCTTTTAATAGCATATAACAACTAAATCGAAGTAGATGGCTTTATTTTCGCTTCTCGTTTAACATGGCACATGGGAAACAACGCAGTAACGCGCGTTTTCACGTAGCAGCTCATACGTATCTGTAAGTAAAATCAAGTCATAAAACCGTTCCTATTGAGACGATTTCATTGCAATTGGACAAAAAAACGTTTTTTGGTGAATTTGTTTTCATCTATTATCATTATAAGCTATATTTTCTAATTGCTATTTTCCTTACATTTTTCGGACCGCAAGCGGAAGAAAATCCAAAAACCTTAAAATAAGCCTTTAATAAAGTAATGGTTGCAAGCTGAGTGTCATGTATTTGTAAATTAAGTAATTTGTGACTTAAGATACGAAGATCGTCCAAAACGTTGTAGAGGGAAAACCAATGGACCAAATTTCGTACATGATTACTTCTTATATAGTACATTTTAACATTTTAAAATATAAAATCCTTCGGAAATGATGTGTTTATCCTCAAAAATTTTGTCGTATAGTATTATAAAACAAAATTAAACAATTGAAAGTAGTTTTTCAATTAAGCGAATTTTAATTAAAATGTATTTTTTTTCAAATCTCATTTCGAAAAAACAAAGTTTAATATTTTTAAACATATTTCACAACAATATTTCCTTATTTATTCATTTTTAGTTACTACGTTAATACACGCATGTGTTAGAAGGATTTTAAATACATTCTTTACCGTGAATATAATCAATGCTATTAAACTCATATAAATTTAAAATAATCAGACGGATCCATCAAAAACATTGTCATGCTGCGACGATTCCAACCAGAAATTCGAATATTTTTTTTTTTTTTTAAATATTGAGAGAATATGGGGTATTGAAGTCTTACCTGTCTGACCACAGATTTGATGTAAGCCTGATGATCCATCATCGAAGACGGATTTCGGCCCATGTCGAAGCGGGCCTCGAGTGCCGACATCCTGTTCTCCACGTGCACCAGCCGGTACCGGTACACGCACAGCGTGATCCACGAAGTCAAGCACAGCACCCATAACAGCACCGAAGCCGTCCTCAGGCACTCCACGCAGTGCCAGAGACGGTTCGAGGTCCGAGGCGACTTCTCGTCCACTGTCCTCTCCTCCATGACGGCTGTCATTCGGCAGATCGCGCCATGAGTCTCGGAAAGAACGAACACAAACTTTTCTTCGCGCGCGGGCGGGAAACTCGGAACTTCTGCAGAAAGCGCGCCACTTCGCTCAGGGTACATCCTGCCGGAGCGCGATCGGATTCGAAAAAATGTCTCCGCCTGGCGCCATCTAGGGACGAGAGGCTGAAATGAATGGCAGGGCAGAAAAGAAAGACGGTTGTTAAGAGTTATAAAAACTTTGTTGAAACTGGCGCCTTTCTAGATAATGGCTTAGGCACCTGCCTACGATGACTGGCCTAAGGGAGACAGATCGATCAAAAAAAAATTATTAGCAATGCTGGGAATCATTGAATTTGCCAAACATGTAATATTTTTTTAATTATGAAAATGTACTTGCTAATAGAATTGCTATTAGAATCATTAATAAATTAACAGAAGTATAAGTTGTTATTAATTTATAATACAGAGTAATGTTGAGCCTTTAATTGGATATGTTATGTTTCACTTAAAAGATTCTTAAAATAGTAACTTCAATATCATATCTGTTTCAAATGGATCACGATCTATTAAGAAAATTAAATGCATTCATTTGTAAGTAAAAAAATAACTAACTAAAAATAAAGACAAAGAATTTTTTTAAATATTTTATTTTCATTGTATGTGTGTGTGTGATATTTTAACATCCAATTTCATTCCAAATTAATTTCTAAACTTTTATCTTAATTTCGCACATATTAACTTCATTCTAAAATTATCCTCTTATTTCCTGATCCGATTCCCCGTTATCTACTTAATTAATACAAGAAATTCTTTGTAAAAATGTTTAGTCGGTGATTCCCACGGTGAGGGTAACTGATAAAAGTGACTGATTTAAACAAATACTTTTCCAAAAAGATCCCTGTGTTTCCCCTGCTTTGAGAGTCATACGTGCAGGTATCGCTATGAGAAACTTTATAGTCTACAAGCATTGTAAACAGAATTTTTCCTCTTAAATTAAGCTATTTAAGACCCGGAATAAAATGTTCGTTTTCCCTGCTGTCAGTCGTTCTGTGTTGGGTGTGTGTGTTCGTCGCTCCTGCGATAAACATACTTGCTTCTTCGCGTTGAAATAAAGCGGCATAACAGCATCAAAAGTCTCTTCAATGTCTTCGAACTGCAATCTACTTCCAAAATTTTAAATCATTACGTATTATATGTATTATATAAAAACATATTTTCATAAAAATGCTAAAATAAAAGGAATTTTTAGCTTATTGATTAATTTTGAAATATATTGAAATGAGAAACAAACTCGGCAATTAGTCAAAATGCTCATTGCATGCGGTCGCAAAAGATCAAAATATGCCATCGACAAGCGGGTGATAAATAGGAGACACCGAAAAATAATTCATAAAAATGAAGCATTCACTGATGAAGGGTAAAAGATCACTTATTTAAATAAGTTACTCAAAAGGTTTTATAAATTAGATTTTTTTTAATAAAATCTTTCTTACCAAAATAACTTTCTTAACTTACTGTTGACGATCTTTGCAAAATTTGAAAAAATTCCGGCGAATTACATGGCCCTGTTGCGAGTCGTTGAAAGGATGGAATGTGTTTTTCCATAGATGACCCCATAATAGATCCGCTTGTGTAGATAATTTTAAAAACTTAGATGAATGAAATCGATGATTTTATCCCTACTTCGCACGATGCGATGCACTTTATTTATGCGTGAAGCAAATCAGGGTGATATCATTCCTGCTCTATATTAAAGGAAAAATCATACTATAAATCTCTATAAATAAAAATGACTGTTTGTCTGTACGTCTCTTACACGCTGCTGTACCGCTTATCCGATTGCGATGAAACTTTGAATGCTTATTACTGGCTCTTATTTGTTCCTGCTGAAGATGGAATAAACAAAAAAAAATGTTTCCAACTCTAAAGTCTTGAATAATAAAGTTAAAAACAGAATGAATCTTCTTTACGCTTCTCCTTTATATATCACTCCATTTCAATGAATGGATTCATTTCCGAAAATAAAATAAAAAGTATTCTGTCAATCCTCCTTAATTAAAGAATACAGTTATTTTAAATTTCTAACGATATTTCCCAACTTATTTCTTTTGCTGTAGCAACGCTCCGTGTACCAGCTAATATCTAATATAAGATAATTACAAAACAGTATGATGGAAATATCCATGACCATGTAAATTTGCATGTTGAGTTCAGCATGAAATCTTCAGGGTTCCTCTCTTCTAAATTTTTCCATCTCTTTTATTAGCAAAAAAAAAAAAAAAATCTCAGATTAGTTTTAAAAAATATTTTTTTTTTAAAAAAAAAGCGCAACTAAACTAACTAAACAGCGCAATAACAAGTTCAAACCCATCATAATGATATGATTTTTACAGCTGCGTTCTTTATTACGCAATAGTTTTGAACAAATTTGTCAGCAACGACCAATTTACAGTACACCCGGTTTGAGTACAATTTTTTTGTCCACTATATATTAGGATGGGAATTTTCAAGTTAAGACATCATGCAGAGAAGGGAGAGTTAAAAAAAGAAGAAATAAAAAGGCTTCAAATGTCGAATAACAGAAAGTGGCTATTTATTTAGAACGCAGATTCTATATCAATTCTGCGTATCAGTGTTTTTAAGTTGAAATAAATTTTATTATACATTTAAGTCTTGGTTTAGTCTTAAGTTTAATCATTACTTATCCGAAGTGTCCCCAAAAGTATTATTGTGCCACTCTTAATATCACAAAAATTCAAGTTATGAGTATTTCACAGTAGATTTTATTAAAAAAAACTGTACAGAACAGTCATTAAGATCTTCAAATAATGCGATGTGACACTTACAAGAGTTTATTACAAGGAATACCTACTTAACACCATTAACAACTTAACAACAAAGTTGTTCATACGGTCAAAGTTGATAAATAAATTAATAGGAACTACGGTTTCTTAATGCATAACATAAAATAATGGTCTGGAATAATCTATTCATTTATACAACAGCATAAAATCAGACAAGGTTCTAAACAAATTAGAAAGTTGCAAGTTAATCATACAACTCATTTACCAAATAAGATTTCAAAGAGAATGAATTTCCAAGGTAAGCCCTTATTCTACATAAACTGGAAATAAATTTTTAAAAGCATCCACTGAGACTCCGAAATTGGATTTTGGGGTGAAAATTCAGCCTTTTTACTTGCAGTTTATTATTTCCCGTTAGTATCTAATAACATTACTTCTATAATTATATCAGTGATCTAGTGTTTAATCAGATGAATTTTCTTGAGTAACTTCCAGCATTAAAA